>VZQC01003272.1:686495-734997 GCA_009823505.1 Rhizomys pruinosus
TACATACATACACATATCACTTGAATTGGAGGACTTTTTTTTTCCTAAAAGATGTCATGTTTTCCTTAAGGAAGTGCTCAAAGGCTCCTCCTTGGCAATCTCAAACAACTATCAATCCTGCACTTTTGCTCCACATTGGGGTCTTTCCCTCCCATGGTCCCCCAAATGAAGTCCAGTAAGCACATGTCCTGTCTCGATCCCCCTGCACTGACCTCCATGATACAGCCCAGGTAGTCCAACAATGGCAGTCTATATTGTGATGAGGCTGACATCCCCTTAGCTGTTTAGTCCACAAACTGGGTATCTCAGTAATCCCTATCTGACATTCAAGGTTTGGAGGATTCTTGGAGAGACAGGAGTCCTCAGTCCATATTGGAAGGTTAAAAATCTGTGTCTCATGTCTTTGAGGAGTGCCAAAAGCTGTGGCAACCACAGAGTTGATGCACATGCCTGTAAGAATTGAAGACAGGTCAAACAACAATACTCTCTCTTTTGTCTTTTGTCTCTTTACTAAGATCTCAAGTTCTATGTCTGCAGTACAGTTTCTCTGGTTGTACTGATTATTTCTGGTTGTACTTTCCTTTTGGATGCTTAAGGCCATGCAGTTATCCCAGATTAACCAAGGTTTTTGTTTTCTCAAGGTCAGTTGAGGATCTGGTACTCAGGGGTGTGTTGGTGGGGGTTTTGGGGAGGGGAGGAAGGGAGGAGAGCCTTTCTCCTTTCAGCTTATTATTTACCAATTCCATCCACTCGAGGACAAAAATCGGGTCATGCTACATCAGGCTTCCTTTTCTGAAGGCTGAGCAGACTTTCCTCTTTATAGACTGGACACTGGCTGAAGTCCCATTATTGGCTCTCCAAGACCTCCCTGAACAGGAAGATTGGTGACCCACATTGGCAGGATATTTCAAGAAATGCCCTCATGCATAATCTGCTAAGACTTAGTTGATCTCTGAGGGCAAGGAACAAAGTTATCCCTTAGGTCCCTCAGCCAAATTGGTATGGGTGTTAAGTATGGTCGTTAAGCACCCAGAAAGGCTAAGTTGCACCAACCTATTATATTGCACCTATATTAAAATTGTATCCTTTGGAAACAAATTGTATGTTATTTCCATATCATATTTCTTGATTTGCATCTTTCCATTTTAATCTCATATTACTCTAAAAGATGCACACATACCCTCCATCATGTACCGAAAACCCAAGGCCTGAAAATAAATGTTGGGTCAGCTCTACAATCTGTTTAGTAATTCACATTGCAAGAGCACAGTTGTCTGTAGATCATGAGCAATATAACATTAACATTGCCCAGTTTGTCTTATAACTAGGTACTTGATACTAGCAACCGCAGATGAGGGATAACATTCATCTTTTTTTTTTTTTCTGGGATTGTGTTATTTCACTTAGCTAGCATAAAATCTTCTAGTTCCATCCATTTACCTGCAAATTTCATGATGTCATCTTTCTTTACTGCTGCATAGAACTCCATTGTGTAGATATACCACATTTTCTCTATCCACTCGTCACTTTAGAGGCACTTGGGTAGGTTCCAGCTCTTCATTATTGTGAAGAGAGCTGCAATAAACATGGCTGTATATGTATCTCTGCAGTAGGAAGAGTCTGATGGATATATACCCAGAAGTGGTATGGATGTCAGGTGGTAGGCTCATTTTGAGTCTTTTAAGGGTCCTCCATACTGCTTTCCACAGTGGTTGTACAAGTTTGCATTCCTACCAGCAGTTGATAAGTGTTCCCCTTTCCCCACATCCTACCTCTCACCTTGTACAAAAATCAACTCCAAATGGATCAAAGACCTCATTTGAAACCCAAGACTCTGAAGGTAATATAAGAAAAAGTTTTCAGCAACTTACAAGACATAGGTGTAGGAAAAGACTTTTTTTTTGTTGTTGTTGTTCTACCACTTTCTTTTTTTTTTATTTTTTATTGATTCTTTGTGTATTTCATACATCATTTTCCAATTCAGTTCAGGCGTATATCCCCTTCCCTTCACCCCGCCCCACCCCTACCCATCCCAGATCATGCATTCTGCCATAACTTTTCTGCATCTTTCTGGGTTTTTTTTTGTTGTTTTGTTTTCATTTTTTTTAACAATAAGTGATAATTTGTGAGTACAAGCACCCTTCATGTCAAACCAATTTGTGAGCAGTTGTGCGCAAACCCATACAGCTCATGGGTCCCACCATCCAGCGGGGGGGGGGGGCTTGTATGTTCAATCAAGTTGATCAAATGAGTGTCCAGTCTATATTGTTGTAGTTTCACCTTTCACCCCAATCGCAGCCCTTACATTCTACTGCGCCTCCTCTTCCGCAGACTGTTCCCTAGGCTTAGAAAAGGGCCACACGTGGATGAGATGCAAAACAGTCTACTTTCTCTGGAGCTGTTGTCTTGGTCTCTAGTCAATTCTGGCTGTTTTCTTTAATGGGCTGTCAGCTTGTCCAGGCATAACCTTTCTTTTTTTTTTTAATTTTTTTTATTAATTTTATTTATTTATGTATGTGTATGAATGTACTGTCTGCATGCAAGTCTGTGCACCCGTGTCGTGCAACGCCGCGGAGGTCAGAAGAGGGTCTCGGATTCCCCTGGAACTGGAGTTCTCCTGGAATTGGAGCTTCAGATGGTTCTCAGCCGCCATGTGGGTGCTGGGGATCGAACCCGGGTCCTCTGTAAGAGCGGTCAGCGCTCTTAACCGCTAGGCCATCTCTCCAGCCCCAGGCATAACCTTTCAATCCTACTAATGAAGCACAAGCAATTAGATATACAGGTATTTAAACAGTATAATATATAACCTTTCGGTCCTACTAATGAAGCACTCGCAATTGGATATATAGATATTTAAACATTACTAGTTGTTATGGTAGGTTACATTGGTATAGACACAGATGTTTGGATGGTATGTTAATCCATGAATTACATTTTCTTCTGTTAAGTATGACAGGGTCATCGTGTGGTTTATAACATCTCCTAACCATTAGAGGATGTAAGCTTGTGGCATCAGCCGTGGGTTATTCCTCCAAGGAGAGAGCCAATAGCCAATTAGATTTGGGATATACAGACATAAGGCTGCCACTGCTGCACAGTATTTCCAGGCACATGAGGTGTAGCTGGTGTTGATGGAGGGGTTTTGCTTGACTCAAGGAGACCCATATTTGCTTTATTGGTTTAGTGGTCTTTGGTAACACTCTCTGGCATTCCAGAGGCCATCTGTATGCTTGCAAGTGCGGTCTCCATACATCTTTCCCATGTTTATATCAGGTCTTCAACAGCAGGGCCTTATCGCCTCTCTTCCTGCAGATATCCCGGTTTGGAGGCAAGGAGACTTTACCTTTTGTGGGGGCTTGGATCCCCTGGCCAACATCTCCTTGGTAGAGTAATCCATTGTTGATGTCAGAGCTCCTGTATTGATATATTTTGTTTAGGTGCATAGCTTAAGGAGACTTTAGCATATTTGGTTCTGAATAGCAAATAATCCTTTTCACAGTTTCTATGTCCATTAGTCACTTAAAGAAGGCAGTTTTACCAATTTTACAAGAGAATACCTCTATAACAGCTGGCTCCGATCTACAGCTGGAGAACGACCTCATCATCATCATATTTCTCCTTATTCTATGGGGGGGGGAGTTAAGACTAATGGGTCAAAAATAAAAACCTAAAATTAAAAAGGGGGATATAGATAGATATGAAAACCTTTTGTCAAAAAAACCTTGCAATCCAAATCTTAAAACTAACTATAGGAAAGGATTTGTTTGTTCCAACAGGCCAGAGTATCACTAATTTAATGGCTGAGAAAGAAAATGCGGCTTTGCAGTGAGTAGGATGTACCAGAAAGTGCCAGCAGAAGGATGGAATCCTCTGGGCATTGAAGGGAAGAAATGTCTCAGATTGCTACAGACATCAGGCCCCTCTCTGGATACTACTTGTAACAACGATTTTTAATGAATCCTAATGAAGCTTATCTTCTAGGTGCTGCAAAGGTTTTAATACAGGAAAAGACTTTCTAAATCAGACAGCAGCTTCACAGGAAATAAGGTTGACAATTGACAAGTGGAACCTTATTAAACTCGAAAGTTTCTGTACAGCTGGTGAATATTTTTATCATTATGTAGGTTAACTCATAGAAATTTAAAGCAAAATTATATATAATTTACTCTTGCCCATGCCTTAAAAAATGTTCCAGTGCATTTGATGAAAGGCTATTATTTCTACATTGAAGGAATTTAGTCACTATGTATAAAATTGATTATATAAGTATAGATATGTTTCCATAAAGTCTCTTCTGTCTACCTTTTGTTTTGCTTCTTTTATTAACTGGTTTAGTTTTTGAAACAGGGTCTCATTTTGTAGCCCTGGCTAGCCTGGAACTCACTTTGTGGAGATTGCTGGCCATATAGACTTGCCTTCGCCTTTCAAGTGCTGGGATTAAAGACATGAACCATCATGCCTGGCTGACTACATTTTAGATTTTACACCAATACTATGACATATTGATTACTGCTCCTTACTATGGGCATTAGGGAATATAAGTTATTTTTTATTATTTTAGACAATCTAGTTTTTTGTCAAATCATCTTGATTTGTTTTAGTTTTGTTTACTTCTTAGTTTTCTACCAAGATCTAGAGTTACAACTAGGAATAATCAGGGCTTACAATTATATATTAATCTTTATCAAAGGGTTGGTGTTTAGTGTTATGGGCATTTAGTGAGGTCATTCTACTCAACAAGAGAGAACTAAAATAGTTTCAAATCTCAGGGGAAACCCTAGGTGTTTCTGAGCTAAAGCGTTTCCCCCAATTTTTCTTTAACTCCTATTTTAGTGTTTGGCCCTATGTATACCCTGGGAACATTTATCTTATTATTTATAAAACTTCAAAGGGGAGCTCTATGTGCCTTTGGGGAGTCTTTATTCATAAAGTTACCTTTCCACTTATATTCTACCTACCAAACCTGATTTGCATTAGCCCACCTAAATTATAATTTGTGATGCATCTTGAATTATTTCCTATTGCTTGCAAGATTATATCCACTGAAGCCATAATGGGAATCATTAATATAAGAAAAAGACCTAGGAATATGAATTTCACCTAACATGTTTTCTGAGCTTCCTACTACATTCTTGTCAATTAATTTCTACCATAAATACAAATTTCGTCAAATATTTTACTTGAATCTACTGAAATAATCTGAAAAATGCATACAGTTAAGAAATATGACACCTGTTTAATACATATTCATCATTTTTAGGTCTCACCATGGGCAATTACTGATATTTTACACAGTGCACATTCACTGTAATTATTGGGAAATATTTCATGTACAGTTTCTGATGTTAAAATTCCAATATAAAGATGAATTTTATACAAAGATTTTTTTCTGTTTTCTAATGTATCGGTAGAAATATGCTCACATATTATATAATTTATTTATTATTTTTATTTTCTATGTATGAGTGTATTGCCTGAATGTATTTTAGGGTACCTTTGAGTGTAATGCCCATGGAGGTCATAACAGCACATCAGATCCCCTGGAATTGTAGTTAAAGAGTGTTGTTAGCTACCATTTGGGTGGGTATAGAACCTGGGTCCACTGCAGGCACAGCCACTGCTCTTAATTGCCAAGACATCTTTACAGCCCCTATATTCACATTTTAAGTGATTACTATACACTGGCTGTTGTTACTTTAAGGAGATTCAAGATATAAATTCACTTAAAAGTTCATTTTTTTGGAATAATTACTTACTATGATTAATTTCCCTTTTTAACATGTCATTGATCCTTTTTTATTATTAATTTTTAATTTATTTCTGTATGTGTATGAATGTACTGTCTGCATGCAAGTCTGTGCAAGCATGTCGTGCAATGCCGTGGAGGTCAGAAGAGGGTATAGGATTCCCCTGGAACTAGAGTTCTCCTGGAATTGGAGTTTCAGACGGTTCTCGGCCGCCATGTGGGTGCTGGGGATCGAATCTGGTTCCTCTGTAAGAGCGTTCGGCGCTCTTAACCGCTAAGCCATCTCTCCAGACTTTTTTTTTGTTTTGTTTTAAGTTTGGCTCTCTTCTAGTGGGCTCCCTGAAAACACACACACACAATTTTTTTCTCATAGTTTTAAATAAAGATAGATTTGGAAGAGAAGATAGAAGACTTACTTTGGCCCTCACTTGAGAAGGGGATACAACATGAGAGTGGCCACATGGAGATGCTAATCTTCCTCTTTTATTTAAAATATTAAACAAAATTCAGGATTATATTTCTAGAGGAACTGGAAAGATTCTTGTCACATTGAAACTTGAAAATAAAGTGGGAGTGGAGAGTCCTGTTGTCTTAGTGTTGGGCTAACCTATTTCATGATAACAAAGTTGAAATATTTTGAACACTATTAGTAAAGTAATATAATCAATATTAAATTGCTTCAGGAGTTACTCCTAAAAACCTTGTCTCTTTAGTAGGTTCTTCACAGATCCTGACATGAAACATGCAGATGTTGACATGATGGTCTACAGTCATGCCATTTGAATTTTTTTAGCTGAAAATTTAAATACTGCAAAGCTTTGGAAGTACACGTATGTGCTAAAACTTGAGCGTTACTCCTGTGACTAAACCTAACCATCTAAGACACAAAACAAGCAAACAAAAACCACTTTAAGTTGTTCATACATTAGCATTAATATCAGATTTAAAGATATGGACTTTTGGAAGAAGTAGGAAAAGAAAGTTCAAGTAAGCTGACTTTGCAAAGAATGCAGGTAAATTTCAGGAAAGCCACAAAACATAAGAAAGAAGTTCCACACTCCTGTCTCAGAACCTCTGCATTGCTGAATCACAGGAGGGACACTTGGAGTCACCAATTAGCAGAAGCTACGCAGGAATGTCCTCAGGGCTCATTTGTCTGATCTAGACTCTCATTCTCTCCAGAAAACTCATTGTCTTACCTTTCTGCCTTCCGAACTTACGTATGTATCTCTAATTGTCCAAGTCTATTTCCATAAAGTGAGGAACTTCTTTAGTTCAGTGCTACAACTGAAAGGTTATTTTCACATGTGCATGCATAAAAGCGCTAAGCAGATCTTTGTTTAAAATTTTAACAATTATATAATATTCTTTCTTTTTTTCTTTTTCTTTGCAAAATAATAGGCATTCTTGTGGAACTTTCATGAACATATGTCCTTATATTTCCTACTCTTTATCTGCTTAGCACACTGTCCTTCCCTATCTCTCATGCCCCACTTTACTGATTTCTTTCTCCTCACTCTGCTCTCGTGTCATATGAGCTCCATTACTCTTTCTTTTACTTATTCATGTATCCCCCCTCAGCTCTGCTCCCCACCTCTGATAGGACTCTTTCTACCTTCACAATTTGCACACATTACCCCCCCCCCGCCCCATGTAGGTCAGCATCTGAAGGAGAACATACATTTGTCTTTCCAAGTAGGTCTTATGTCCAGTAACAGTCTCCAGTTACATGTTTTCCTGCTAATGTCATGATTTCATCTTTGTCTAAGAATACTTTGAGCATTTTGCTTCCCTGTAGCCCCAGCTGTCCTGGAACTCACTCTGTAGACCAGGCTGGCCTTGAACTCACAAAGATCTGCCTACCTCCGCCTCCCGAGTGCTAGGATTAAAAAAATGGAACGTTTGTTTTATTTTACACGGAACCTCTGATCTCAGATTGTGTGCTTTCTCACATTTTAATAGAAAAAGGAATTGTAAGTACTATTTTTCTGCTACCTGTGATTGTTTTCCTGGAGTCCCTTTTTTATTTTTCAGATTAGTGGTTCTCCCAACCCAAATGCCCCTCAAATAATAAGTGGGTAATGAAAATGTGGTACATCTACACAATGGAGTTCTATGCATCAGTAAAGAAAGATGACATCATGAACTTTGCAGGTAAAAGGATGAAATTCAAAGCCATTATGCAAAGTAAAGTAATACAGTCCCAGAAAAACAAATGAATGCTATCACTCATCTGTGGATGCTAGCACCAAATCCCTAGTTGAAAGGCAAGCTGGGCAATGTTAATGTTATATTTCTTTTTATCTGAAAACACCTATGCTCTTATAATGTGAATAGGCTATAGAATTAACTTACCACTTATTTTCAGACTTTGTAATTTTGTTATATGGGTGGAGGATATGCATTCATATTTTAGAATAATATAAAATTAAAAGGAAGAAATGTGAATTCCTAAGCATATTTTGTAATTAACATACAGTTTATTTTTAGAGGTCGTAATTTGGGTACATATGTGACATATATAGGCATATTTTGGAGCAACGCAAATGGGGAGGAACAAAAGTGACAAAAGGACTGGCTCAAAAAACTGACTGAAACAGTTAACTTCTGCCTAAAACAATAAACCTCTGTAGAGAAAAAACTTTAAAAAGACTGAGAAAAAGATACAAGACATGTATGGCAGAATGCATGAACTGGGGTGGGGTGGGGGACACAGAAAGGGGAATGTGTCTAAATTGGACTGAGAAATGATGTATGAAATACACAAAACATCAATCAAAATATTTTGTTAAAAATAAATTAGTGGTTCTCTTTTAAACTTCTTATTACTTGACAGCCTTAGCATTTGGATATATGCAGGTTGTGGTGACCAGAGAAACATCTTGCTCAGTCTTCACTCAACAAGCTCTGTTAGAAACTGTGAGTTTTCAATGTTTTTTAAGGAAGTTTGAGATAATTTAGACAAAGTTACAGTTATTGCTATATAAATAAATGAATAAATAAATAAATGTAATTTGTAAAAAAGTTGTATGTTGCAGGAGTAATTCTTTTCAGTAGTTTAGGAATTGCAATTCCTTCCAGTTAAAAGGAGACAGCTTCGCTCTTCACTTTTGTTACCATGCTCTACACTAATTTTTACTTGCTATTTCACCAATAATCTCACAACATACACTGACTTTAAAACTTGTAAAACTAAGTAGTTAAGGCAACCAGGTTCCAAATACATTTAGTAAAAATGGACTGAAATTATCTATATACTGACATTTACTTTAATTAATGATGTTTTCAGAACCCATCACTTTGCAATGATACAGAATTATGTTGTAAGTGGCAGTTCAACAATACAGATTCATTGACACTGGAATTCACTCTATGTTCTAAATATTAAATTATAATAGAATCAAATTGACAGTGGAGGCAGATGACACAGGGTCATCTTTTATTATAATTATTAGTATGTTACTTGGTAAACTGTACAACTTAAAATCAGTGAGTTTCTTTGTAACATTTCATGAACATTAAGGTTAATGGAACTGGAATTCCCTCTGAAGCCCAGGCTGGTTTCAAGCTTGTTGCTTTCTTGCCTCAGCCTCTCAAGGTTAAGGGGCTTGTGCCTTGGCTCATGAATGTGATCTTATATGAAGAAAATGAGAGCAATATTCTGTTATTGTGGATTACTGAGATAGGGCTTACTGGGTTCTGTTGTCTGATCGACCTGTCTATGGGTGAAAATGTGGTATTCAATTTACCCACAATCACTGTGTTATAGTCAATGTGTGATTGTAGATCTAATAAACTTTCTTTTATAAAATTGGGTGCCAGGGGCTGGAGAGATGGTTCAGTGATTAAGAGCACTGGCTGTCCTCGCAGAGGACCCAGGTTCAATTCCCAGCACCCAAATGGTGGCTAACAGTCATCTGTAACTCCAGTTTCAGGACATCTGATACCTTCTTCTGACCTCAATAGGCATTGCACAACATGCTACATTTAAATACATGCAAGCAATATACTCATACACATTATATAAAAAATAATAAAATATTTTAAAATTGGGTGCCCTTGTGTACAAGTTTGCTTAAGATCTTAATAATCCAGCCAAAGAAAAAAAGAAAAAAAAAAGATCATAATAATTGCCTGGAGTAGTTTCCTTTTAATGAGTATGAAGTGACCTTCCCTATCTTTTATGAGTAGTTTAAGTTTAAAGTCAATTTTGTAGGATATTAGAATTATTACATATGCTTGTTTTATTGGAGTATCTTTTTTTTAATTTATTTTTATTGATGCTTTGTGTATTTCATACATCATTTTCCAATTCAGTTCAGGCATATATCCCCTTCCCTTCCCTCCCACCCCACCCCTACCCATCGCAGATCGTGCATTCTGCCGTCTTTCTCTGCTTTTTTGTTTTGTTTTGTTTTCATTTTTTTTAACAATAGGTGATAATTTGTGAGTACAAGCATCCTTCATGTAAAACCAATTTGCAAGCAGTTGTGCCCAAACCCACACAGCTCATGGGTCCCACCATCCTGAAAGGGGGGCTTGTATGTTCAATCAAGTTGATCAAATGAGTGTCCAGTCTATATTGTTGTAGTTTCACCATTAACCCCAATCGAAGCCCTTACATTCTAGCCATGCCCCCTCTTCCGCAGATTGTTCACTAGGCTTAGAAAAGGGGCACAGGTTGGATGAGAAGCAAAACACCTACTTTCCTCGGGAGCTATGTCTTGGTCTCTAGTCAGTTCTGGCGGTTTTCTTTCATGGGCTGCCAGCTTGTCCAGGCTAACCTTTCATATCCTACTAGTAGATTGGAACAGCTGTTATAGAAGTGTTCCTTGTAAAATCAGTAAAACTGCCTTCTTTTAATTGACAATGGACATAGAAACTGTGAAAGGATTATTTTTCTATTCAGAACCAAATATAATGCTAAAGTCTCCTTAAGCTATGCACCGAAACAAAATATATAATACAGGAATGCTGACATCAACAATGGATTATTATCTACCAAGGAGATGTTGGCCAGGGATCCAAGCCCCCACAAAGGTAAAGGCTCCTTGCCTCTAACCGGGATACCTGCAAGAAAGGGGCGATAAGGCCCTGCTGTTGAAGACCTGATACAAACATGGAAAAGATGTATGGAACCACACTTGCAAGTATCAGATGGTCTCTGGGATGCCAGAGAGTGTTACCAAAGACCACTAAACCAATAAAGCAAGTATAGGTCCCTTGAGTCAGGCAACGTCGTCAGCACCAGCTACCTCTCTGCCTGGAAATATGTGCAGCAGTGGCAGCCATATGTCTGTATATGCCCAATCTAATTGGTTATTGGCTCTTCTTTGGAGGAAATAACCCACGGCTGATGTCACAAGCTTACATCCTCTAATGGTTAGGAGATGTTATAAACCACACGAAGACCCTGCCATACTTGACAGAAGAAAATGTAGATCATGAATTGACATACCATCCAAACATCTGTGTCTATACCAAAGTAACCTACCATAGCAATTAGTACTGTTTAAATACCCATATATCTAATTGTGTGTGCTTCATTAGTAGGATCGAATGGCTATATATTATACTGTTTAAATACCTAAATATCTCATTGGAGTATCTTTACCCATCCTTTTTATCCTAAAGTGGTGTTGACCATTGCTGAGAGCTTTTCCTTGGAGGCAGAAACTCATTGGATCTTATTTTCTAAATCAATTAGTTAGTCTATGTCTTTTTACTTGGAAACTAAGTTCATTAATATCGAGAGTTATTAACCAGTGTTTATTAATTCCTGTTCTGTTGGTGTTGTAGTCCCATTTTCTTAGACCTCTTTGGTTCCAGTCTGGGTTAATTCTTTTTACCTTCTTGAGAGTGTTTAATCTTGTCTTCAGACTGAAGTATTCAATCAAGTATTCTCTATAAAGTTGGTTTAATGGACAGACATAAGTTCTTTAAATCTGTTTTCATCGTGAAAAGCATTTCTTTCTCCTTCAGTTACAACTAGCAGTTTTGCTGGGAATAGTAGTTTGAGCTGTAGTCTGTGTAGGACATTGTAGGACAGTGCAGTCTTGTAGGATGCTGGTCTAAACCCTCTGGCTTTCATAATCTGTATTGAAAATTCAGTTGTTCTGATGGGTCTGTCTACTTGGTGTTCTATATGCCTCTATACCTTGATAGATATTTATTTGCCTAGATTTGGGAAGTTTTCTTCTATTATTTCATTATGAATATTTTTTTTTTGCCTTTGACCTGGGTTTCTTCTCCTTTTTCTATGCTTATGATTTGTAGATATCAACTAAGTTGCCATTCTTAGGACACATTATGATGGGTGTGCTAATTTCTACAGTAGATCTATTATTACCCTGGTTATTTGTGTTGTTTGTATTTTCCAATGAGACATGGTCATGTGGGTTTGTGTAGTTGATGGTGTTTCTTGGAATGAATAGTTAATCTTATTTTTGTTGAATTGTTGTTTCTATCTGTATCTTTCTTTCCTGCTCCCCTTATTTTTCAGGTTATGGCCCAGTTGTGTAGTCCTTAGTGTTCAGGACTTCAGTTTTATTAATGTTGTTTTTATTTTGAATTGTTTGAGATAGGGTCTCCCTGTAGCCCCAGATTATCTGAAACTCATTATGTAAACAAGGCTGGCCTCAGTCTCACAGAAATCCACCTCCCTCTGCCTCCCAAGTGTTAGGATTAAAGGTATGTACTACCACACCAGGCCACAGTGTTTAATTTGGGGGGGGGGCTACTTTGTGGAAATGGGATATAATTTGACATTCCAGTATTGAAACCCCATGATCCTGTAACAGGATGGGTATAGATGATCAGGTTGGCTCATAGGTCAGACTGAGAGAGCTTGGGTATCTTGGGTACAATGGTCCTAGTAACTAGAGCCAGTCCAAGGAGAATAACAGAGGTCTAGGAAAGTTTTCAGTGCTACAGGCTCAGAAGGGTTCTAGCAGAGGTGAGATATCAGGGTGCAAAGATGTGTGACTGGTAAGTTTTTGAAATATGCAACAATGATCTATTATAGAGTGAGGGAAGGAATACTATTCACTGAGGAGTCTATAAATCTGGACAGTGTGGTTGATGCTGGCTCTGGTTGAATGTATTGTCATCCATGATAACCCTGTAGAGGAGGTCTCTTCCTGATTGAGAATAAACAATACTGAATGTGATGGTGCCTCATTTTCTAGAGATAATAAAAACGAATGGAGCCCGGGCTTGGTGGCACACACCTGTAATCCAAGCACTTGGGATTAGATTTGTTATCAGTTTAGTATGTTATAAAAATATTCAGGGGGCTGGAGAGATGGCCTAGTGGTTAAGAGCGCTGACTGCTCTTGCAGAGGACCCGGGTTCGATCCCCAGCACCCACATGGTGGCTGAGAACCATCTTTAACTCCAGTTCCAGGGGAATCTGACACCCTCTTCTGACCTCTGCGGCATTGCATGACACAGGTGCACTGACCTACATGCAGACAGTACATTCATACACATACAAAATAAATAAATTTAAAAAAAATATTCAGAAAAATGTAGAAAATTACTAATTACTAGCAAGAAACCAAGAACACAGTACTAAGGTTTTTATGAGGACAGTAGTAAAGCTACTTAAATTTTCTCTGAAATATTTTTTTAAGAATTATATGAAGGATATAATGGTAAATATGAATATTAAACATTTAAGTCACTTTAGAACTCTTTTAATTGGTCATTAACTGGTGAGTCCCAAGATTCGTTTTCCATAATGATGTTTTTTTTTAGTGTGTGAAGATAAGTTTAATTTTCTTTTTTTTTTAATTAGTTTTTATTGATGCTTTGTGCATTTCATACATTTTTTCCAATTCAGTTCAGGCTTATTTCCCTTTCCCTCCCCCCCCCCACCCCCAATGATGTTTTCTAAGAGTGAGAAAGGACATGGAAAAGCATCAATTGTGTTTTATGTGGAATCAGTTCAACTTAGAATAACCCCATCTGGAACCTGGTGGTGGAGATACTAGAAGTTCAAAATTTATTTTTACATAGTAGAGTTATTGTATGTAGAACAATCTAAGATTAAGAATGTGGTGGTTTCTGAGAGCACAGAGGACCAAAAAAGCTGAACAATCTGCATCAAATGAAATGGCAGGGAGTCTTTTGGGTATGAGCACTGAGAGTGAGGACTAATTTCTAAGTCATTGATAAGAAAACTGTGTATAAAACTATGAATTTACATGAGAGAAGAATGTGAGACTTAGAACTAAGACCATGATAATGGTCACAAGAACATTAATATGAATAGTGGAAAGTTGAAATATTCACTAATTATTTTGTGTTGTACAGTACACCTACCTCCATAAATATTCTCTGATAGACTTTGACAGTATTAAGTTCTAGGTCCAGTTTAAAAATGGAAAATTCAGGTAGTTGTTTTAGTTAAGTAACTTAGTAAGATTCATATTGGGCAATTCTATGAAAACCAGCATTTGAAACTGGAAGTATTTGGGGCCTATCATATTTTCTGTTGCAAAAAAATCATCATTGTACATACTCACATGTATCTCTCTCTCTCTCTCTCTCTCTGTCTGTATGTGGAGAGAGAGAGAGAGAGAGAGAGAGAGAGAGAGAGAGAGATTGCATTTTTTTGAGAGGGCCACAAGATGTTAGAAGCTGAAAATAATCAAATAATCAGAATATTTAAGGCTTTCCACCTATTTAATTGAAGTTTCATAAGTTTAATACAATATCTTTTGATAATTAGAAGTCTCCCTATTTTACATCCCTCTTTTATCCCTCACCGCCAGATTTCATTTCATTTACTCTGTCATATATATTCAGTCCTATTGAGTCAATTTTGTGTCCACAAATGTCCTTTGTTGTGTGTCTATCCACTGGAGCCTGGCTAGTCTATCTAGCATCACATTCTTAAAGAAAACCAACTACTCTCCCAGTAGTTAATGATGGCCAATAGTTCTTCAACTAAGATTGGGACTTCTTACCCACTTCTTAAGGTCTATGCCATGGTTTTTTCTAGCTTGAGCTTGCAAGGGTTGTGTGTGTGTTGTAATCATTGCTCTTAACTCATATGGGAAACGTCCATGCTATTTGGAAAACTTCTTGTGGACACTAACCACATCTGGATCATATAGTCTTTTTAGCCCCTTCTTCCACAATGGTCCCAAAGCCTTATGTGGCAGAGATTTGACATAGGTATCCTATTCAGGGGTAAACACTCTGTGGTCCCTTATTCTCTATTGTAGTTTTGTGGAATAATTACCATCTGTTGCATGAGGAAACTTCCCTGGTGAGAGTTGAGAGATGCATTAATATCCTTCAGCCCTCTGTTCCTCTGTGCATAGAAGTTGTATTGTAGATGTGGAACTTAAAGCTGGGCATCTCACACACACTTTTATCTGCATTTGAACAGTTGTGGAAAATTTAAACATCTCCATTTGTTGGAAAAAGCGGCTTCTTTGATGAGTGGTGAGAGGTATGTTGGCCTGTAAATATAAAGATACATATTTAGAATCCAGTAAGAAATCATGTTGACTTTGAAGTATGACTGAAGTAGGTTTTCCTCTGGGATCCATGACCACCCCAGTCACATGTACTTCACTGTTTACAGTATCATGCATGAGTTTTTTCTTTTTTTTCCCATTTAACAGGCTTTAATTTCAAGTATACAGCTCTGTTGATTACACCCAAGACAAAAGTACCACTCTTGCACCAGTAAAAATCATTTGCAGCCCTGGGTATTGTTGCAGGCCATATAATTTACAGCTAGATGGGATCATTGATTGGTTATTCCCCTTTGCAAATTGAATAGCATCATATAATGCTTTGGGAGCTTGTTTTCAGGGGCGAGGCTTCCAGGTCCGTTTTAGCTCAATTATCCCAAATCCTGTGTCTGAAGTTTGGCCCGTCTTTAGCTAAGGGTTTTACCTTCAAATTCTGGGAGGTAATCAAAAACTGTGGCAGTAGCCTGGGTTATTTGAGAAGTCTCTTAGTGGAGGAAAATCAGCCTGGAAAATTACCAAATAAACTGATTATTGCATCCTCCCAACCTGCCTTCCCACTCCATGAGGGAAAATCAACCATCTCAAAACACATGGCATTCTGCCCAGACATCTGGTTCCTTATCAAGCCCCTTTCAGAAGTTATCTGCTTCCCCTATCAGAACTTCCCATCTTTCTTCCCCAGATACCAAGAAGGAATATGAAACCACCCTATTTTCCAGGATTGTGGGAAGGAACACGCATTCTAGTCCCGTATAAATTTGAGACTTCCCCAACCCCACAGGACAATGTCCATTCCTGTGGAAGGTTGCTTGCCCTTTGTAGCTGATAAAGCTATTTGCATCTGTTGAGGTTGGTTTCTGCTTCTTTATCATATTACCCTTTCATCCTGAGTTCTAACACTTGGATTACCCTGAACAAGAACCCAAAGGAAGGTTTCTCCTTCCTAGTACTGTGTTTTATGAATAGTCTTTAGCTATTCACATGCACTCATACGGATATTGTATTTGTAGTTTTCATTAGGCTTTAAACTAATAAATTTCCCTCTGTTTTTTCACACCACCGGAGTGGTTTATCTTTCCTATCTTTTTCTGTACATAGTCCCCCCTTCACTCCCCTCTCAAGTCATTCCACATCTCCCTCATTCCTGCCTTCTATCATCTGCTTCTCTAAATGCCCTTCCTCCCTTTTACCTCATGGTTCCTCTTCATTGTCCTGGCCCCTGTGGTTACATTAGGATACATACTCACATCAAAAGATTTGCAGCTAGGATGCACAGATGTGATATATTTTTTTACTTTGTTTTTTTGGATCCATCCATTTACCTGCAAATTTCATGATTTAATCTTTCTTTACTGTTGAATAGAACTCCATGTGTAAATGCATTTTAAAAAACACCCGGAGGGCTGGAGAGATGGATCAGCAGTTAAGAGCAGGAGTTTTTCTTACAAAAAACCTGGGTTCGAACCCCAGCACCCACATGGCCCTTACCAACCATCCATAACTCCAGTTGCAGGGGATCTGGTGCTCTCCTTTATCTTGGGCATTGTAAAACATGGGTGCACATATGTATGTATATGAGATAACAAATTATTATGTTTGAAAGTATCATGTGTTGCTTCTGCATACTTTCTGATGTCAATTATTAATTTTTTCCTATACAAATGAAAATTACAAAAAGTTTTTAATATTTTTTCTACAATAAGTGGTCCCCCTGTATTGCTCTTTTTACTCAGGGTTGCTTTGGCTATTTGGGGGTCTTTTGTTTTTCCATATGAATTTAAGGATTTTTTTTCTAGGTCTGTGATGAAGCTCATGGGGATTTTAATTGGGATTGCATTGAATCTGTACATTTCTTTGGACAGGATTTATAGTCATTTTTACTATATTTATTCGTCCAATCCATGAGTATGGAAGGTCCTTCCATCTTCTGGTATCTTCTTCAATCTCCTTGATGGATTTAAAATTTTCAATGTAGAGATTTTTTATTGCCTTTGGTTAGGTTTGTTCCTCCACAGTTTGACTCCAAATTCTCCTTTCGAAATTCTCTTTACCTACTAGACATTTTTGAAAATCCGTTGGAAGTTTCTGAAATTAATATCTCTAATAAAAGCTGATCTTCTGGGAAGAATCTCAGATCATGGGGTGAGGGGTTTCAAAAAGGAAGTTAATGATTCAGGAAAGAATCAAGATATGCTGCAGACCCCGGGAGGGGTGGGGGCTGAATAATGAGGGCTCACACAGCACCAGGACATTTCTAGGTCCCCTGAATCAGCCAGAAGGCAGAATTGCCTCAAGCAGGGGTGTGGAAAGGAAACAAGGTAGAAAAACTAAATGTGACATGAGATACATTTGAAACCAAACTTCTGGAGAAGAAATATTTCAGTGACAGAAACAGAACCTTCATAGAATTAGATAAAGATATAAGCCCACAGCCAATGGTTGGAAGCCTTCAAGAAGGTGAGTAAACTTCAATGGAATTTTAAAGAAACAATATGTAACTGACTAAAGTCTAAGCTTTATTAGTATTTTTAGTCACATCATAGAAAATATTTTGGATGAAGAATCTGAAGACATGATTTTTTTGTATTTAAAATAAACACACGTGGCTGGAGAGATAGCCTAGTGGTTAAGAGCACCGACTGCTCTTGCAGAGGACCCGGGTTCAATCCCCAGCACCCACAAGGCAGCTGAGAACCGTCTGTAACTCCAATTCCAGGAGAACTCCAGTTCCAGGGGAATTCGAAACCCTCTTCTGACCTCCGTGGCATTGCACGACAAGGGTGCACAAATCTACATGCAGAGAGTACACTCATACACATACAAAAGTAAATAAAATTAATAAAAAAATATTTAAAATAAACACACAAGGTAGGTGAAGTGGTAGAAGTTTTTATTTTTTATTTTTATTTTTTTTACATTTTTAATTGATGTTTTATCTATTTCATACATCATTTTTCATTTCTGTTCAAGCGAATTCCCCTATTCCTTCCCCCCCACCCCACCCCACCCCATCCCAGATCATGTATTCTGCCATAACTGTCCTGCATCTTTCAGCCTTTTTTTATGCTTAGGAATTCACATTTTCCTCCATTAATTTCATACTATTCTAAAATATGGATACATATTCTCCACCCATACACAGTAATTACAGAGTCTGAAAATAATTGGTGGGTGGATTCTAGAGCCCGTTGAGAGATTCATATTATAACAACATAGTTGCTTTCAGATAAATAAAAATATAACCATGCTGTCATTCAGCTTGCTTTTCTTCTGGGGGATTTGTTGTTAGCATCCACAAATGAGGGAAACTATTCTCCATTTGTCTTTCTGGGACTGTGTCACCTCAATCAGCATAATGGCTTCACGCTCCATCCATTTACCTGCAAAGTTCATAATGCCATCCTTCTTTAGCACTGAATAGTACTCCATTGTGTAGATGTACCACATTTTTGTCATCCACTCATCTGTTGAGGGGCATATGGGTTAGATCCAGGTCTTCGCTATTGTGAAGAGAGCTGCAATAAACATGGATGTGCATATATCTTTGCGGTAAGATGAGCTTTGGGGTATATACTCAGGAGTGGTATGATTGGGTCAGGTAGTAAGCTCATTCTGAGTCTTTTAAGGGTTCTCTACACTGCTTTCCACAGTGGTTGTACAAGTTTTTATTCCCACCAGCAGTGGATGAGTGTTCACCTTTCCCCACAACCCCTCTAGCATCTGTTGTCTTTTGTTTTCTTGATCTTAGCTAGCTGTACTGGAGTGAGATGATATCTGAGAGTGGTTTTAATTTGCATTTCCTTAATTATTAATGATGAACACTTTTTAAGATGTTTTTCAGCCATCTTTAAATCCTCACTGGTGAAGACTCTGTTCAACTCTTTAGTCCATCTTTTGAGTAGGTCATTTGTCTTCTTTTTTAATCCTAGCAATCTGTAAGCAAAGGCAAAAGGATCTCTGTGGGATATAGGTCACCTTGGTCAATAACTTCCAGGCTAGCTGGGGCTACAGGAAAACTCTGTATAAAAAATAAACAAATAAAAGTTAATAAATAAGTAAATCTCAGGAACAAAAATGTGAGAGACTTATGTAGAAATAAAATGCAAATGAAAACCCGGGAAATAATTTTACAAGTTTCAAAAAAACAAACCAATAGATGATTCAGTCAACTGGTAAATTATGGGAAACGATAACTGTAACAATGATAAAATTGTCATCTTAATTTTATTAAGGTGGAGAAAGGAAGGGCGGCTCAGCAGTTAAAAGCAGAGGCTGCTCTTGTAGAGAACCACAGTTCAGTTCCCCCCATCCACCCGCATTGTGGCAATCACCAATCTGTAACTCCAGTTCCAGGGGAAATGGCACCCTTCTCTATCCCCTGTAGGTATTGAATGCACAGGGTCACTTACATGCAGCCCAAACTCTCATACAAATATATTAAAAATAAATGTTTAATAAAAAGTACTTAGGGGCTGCAGAGATGGCTCACTGTTTAAGAATACTGGCTGCTCTTGAAAAGGACCCAGGTTTGAATTTCAGGAACTACATAGAGCTAACAACCTTCTATAACTCCACTTCCAGGGGATATGATGCCAAAATCCTTTGATAAAATCACACAGTAAGCTGTGCATGGTGGCTCATGCCTTTAATCCTAGCACTTGGGAGGCAGAAGCACGCGGATCTCTATGAGTTCAAGGCCAGCCTGGTCTAGATAGTGAGTTCTGGGACAGCTGAAGCTACATGGAGACCCTGTCTCAAAAAGACTCCTCCAAAAAAAATAAAATCACACAATAATAGGAAAGCTGTTCCCGATGGGATATCCTCACTGTAGCTCAAGTGTGGGGAGGGAGAAGCTGCTCCCTTGGCCCACGTGGAACCCTCAGAAGCTGAGATGGGAGCCTGGTTGGGGTCAGGGGCCAGGCGGGGCCAGGGACTTGGCACCACTCAGAGCACTGAACCACCAGGGCTTTAGATTTTTTAAATTTTATTTCGCGTGTACGAGTGTACCTATGTAAGGGGACCAATGTTCTGCAATCCCTGTGGATGTCAGAAGTGGGCTTTTGGTCCTCTGGAGATTGGTGGAGTTATAGACAGAGTTGTTAGTCATCATGAGGTGCTGGGAATCGAATCCAGGTCCTCTGCAAGACCACACAGTGTTCTTAACTGCTGAGACAGCTCTCCAGCTCTCCAGCTCCCTGTTTTTATTTTTGATGCATATGATTGTATTGTCTGCATGTATGTAAAGGCCCCTGTGTTGCTCAGTGCCTGTGGAAATCAGAAGAGGGTGTCGGATCCCCTGAAACTGGAGTTTTCAATGGTTGTTAGCCATCATGTGGGTGCTGAGAACTGAAACATGGTCCTCTGCAAGAGTAGACAGTGCTCTTAAACGTAGAGCCATCTCTCTAGCCTCTTATTTCTAGTATTTTGAGGAACTGACTAATCATATCCTCAGTGGCTCCACCATTTACACTCCCTGATAGTGTATAATGGTTTCCCATTCTACACAGTCTTGTCAGCATTTGTTGTCTTTGTTTAGCAAATCTGGGCCATTGTGACTAGTGTAAGAAGAAACCTTATGGTAATTTTGTTTATGATTTGCATTTCCTTGACAGCTAATAATAACAAACATTTAAAACAATTTTTCATAACCACTTGTATTTATTCTTCTGAGAAATTTCTATTCAATTTCATAGCCCATTTTTTATTTCATTCTATTTTTTGTGGTATGAGTGTTCTGCCTGCATAAATGTAAGTGCACTCATATAGTGCAATACCTGCAGAAGCTATCCAATACCCTGGAAAAGGAGCTATGGAGAGTTGTTAAGGACCATATTGGTAGTTTGAACCAAATCTATGTCCTCTTCAAGAATAGACAGCACTGTTAACCCCTGAACCATCTCTCCAGCCCCATCTTGCTGTTTGGTTTTTTGAGGGCTTTGCATGTTCTAGAAACTGATACTCTGTCAGATATATAGCTGGCAAAGAATACTTTTTTTTTCTGTTCTGTGAGATGCCTCTTCAAATAATTAACACTTTCCTTTGAAGCACAAAAAGTTCTTTATTTAAATAATACTTGTTGATTGTTGGCCTCACTTCCTGGGCAACAAGTGTCCTACTCAGAGTCTTTACCCGAGCCTATGTCCTGAATTGTTCTATTCTCCATTCTATTTCTTCTAGAAGTTTCGGAATATCAGGTCAAACACACTAAAATCTTTGGTCCATTTGTAACTGATTTATATGAAAAGTGAGAGTGAAATATTAAGTTTCATTCTTCTATGTGTAGATATCCTTTTTCTGCACATCATTTGTTAAAGATTCTGTCCTTTTTCCAATGTTTATATTTCAGGATCTTTGTCAAAAATCTGATGGGTGTAGGTATATAGAATTATATTTGGGTCTTTGATTCTGTTCCACTGGTCATTGTGTCTTTTTTTGTGCATTTATCTTGATGTCTTTCTTACCATGGCTCTATAACTTGAAATTTGATGCATTGAGATATACAATGCTGTTATTGTTCATAATTATTTTGGCCATCTCCCTGAAAAATTTTTGCAGTGTGTTTTGTCACTTAACAGTGATGCTTGAATACTGACAGCTTGAATCATAGCAGCCATTTAAGCCAAGAGGGAACCCAAACCAGGTTGGGTTCTTACAGATTACTCTCAGAACCATACTCATGAACAAGGGCCCACAATTCCTTTTAATGAAATCTTAAGTTCAGCATGAAATGGTTGAGCAAATATGGGGCCTTATCATAGGATAGTGTCCTTTCTGGCCCCATTGACCTAGACTAGCACACACAAAACCACAAAGAGATGTTGTGACTTCAATACCATCTACTCTTTGAAATAAAAATGGTTTTGATTTCATTTCAATGAAATAATCAGTTAGTAGCACATGATATCTGAAACAAAAACATTATTCTGTCTGTATCAAGGGGAAGCAAAGGTTATGAGAGTTGACACCCACATGCCTCAGGTCACCAGAGAAGCCCAAGGTAAGTTTTTTGACATAATAAGCAAGGTAAAATTACCTTTTGATTGCAAGGTTATATAAAATCATTTATCCTGGGTATGTTAATGTTGTAAAAGTCATTTAAGTTTTTTTCTTAAGTTAATTTTTATTGAGTGCATTTCATGCAACATTTCTTAATCAAATTTAGACTCATTCCCCCATCTATTCCCATCCCTTATGTCCCCTCAGCCCCCAACAGAGCTCATAGATTCTGTCATACATGTTAATTTCTGTCTTGCATTTTTTTCTCAGTCTTTTATAACCTTTTCAATGGACAAGTTTACTGTTTTGGTCAGTTCTTTGAATAGGTTTTTCTCCCTCTTTTTTGTTCCCTTTAATTTTATATTATTGCAAAATATGCATATATACACTCCACACATAAATCAAAATTATAAATTCTGAAAATAAACTATATGTTAATTCCTAAACACACTTAGAGATTCACATTTTAACAGTAAAGTTGCATGCAGGTAAAAAAATTTGTAACTTTACATTCTTATTTTTTAGAACATGAATACATATCTTCCATCCATATGGTAATTACAATGTGTGAATACAAGTGATAGGACAATTCTAGAGCCCATTAAGAGATTCACATTGGAATAGCACAGTTGCTTTCAGATACAATGAAATATAATAATAAAGTTACTCAGTTTTCTTGCCAGCTGGGGATTTGGTGTTAGCATCCACAAATGAGGGAATTCATTTGGGGGAATGGCTGGGTCAGGTGGTAGACTCATTTTGAGTTTTTTGAGAGTTCTCACACTGCTTTCCACAGTGGTTGTACCAGTTTACATTCCCACCAGCAGTGGATGAGTGTTCCCCTTTCCTCACAACATCTCTAGCATTTGGTGTCTTTTGGGTTTTTTGATCTTGGCTAGTCTTATTGGACTGAGATGATACCTTAGTGTGGTTTTAATTTGCATTTCCTTAATTATTAATGAAGTTGAACACTTTTTAAAATGTTTCTCAGCCATATTTACTTCCTTACTGGTGAAGTCTCTGTTTATCTCTTTATTCCATCTTTTGAGTAGGTCATTTGTTTTCTTACTTCTTTGTTTTTTAAATTTTTTTTTAAGTTTTATTTATTTATTTCTGTGTATGAGTGTACTGTCTGCATGTAGGTTTGTGCACCCGTGTCGTGCAATGCCGCGGAGGTCAGAAGAGGGTCTCGGATTCCCCTGGAGCTGGAGTTCTCCTGGAATAGGAGTTTCAGACGGCTCTCGGCCGCCATGTGGGTGCTGGGGATCGAACCCGGGTCCTCTGTAAGAGCGGTCGGCGCTCTTAACCGCTAGGCCATCTCTCCAGCCCCACTTCTTTGTTTTTTAAATAGCTTATATATTCTGAATGTTAATGCTCTGTCAGATGTATCAGTGGTGAAGGTTTCCTCATCCTCTGTGGGTTTTCTCTTTAATTCCTTGATTGTTTCTTTAGCTGTACAAAAGCTTTTGAGTTTGATGAGGTCCCACTTGTCAGCTCTTGTCCTTATTTCCTGTGCAAGGTTTGGAGGGTTCTTGGAGAGACATGAGTCTTCATTCCATCTTGGAAGGTTAAAAAAGCTGTGTTTCATGTCTTTGAAGAGTGGCAAAAGCAGTGGCAGCCACAGAATAGATGCACTTGACACTAAGATTTGAAGACAGGCCAAACAACAGTGCTCTCTCTTTTTTCTTTTTGTCTTTTTACTAAGATCTCAAGTTTTATATCTGAATTACAATTTCTCTTATCTTAGTGATTTTTTGTTTCTGATTTTACTCTCCTTTTGGATGCTTAAGGCCACACAGCCCAGATTAACCGAGGTTTTTTTCTTTTTTTCTTGAGGTCATTTGAGGATCTGGTCCTCAGGGGTCTCTCAGGATTTTTTTTCTGGGGGGAGGAGGGTGGGAGCCCCTGAATACTTTTGGCTTTTCATTTACCAGTTCCATCCACTCTAGGACAAAATCAGGTCTTGCTAGACCAGGCTTCTTTCCTGAAGCATGAGCAGACTTTCTTCTTTATAGACTGAGCCAGTCATCATTCAATAGAGTCTTCTTTAATTTCCATGAGTTTTTGTACTTTCTGTAGGTTTTGTTGCTTTAGATATCCTGCTTTAGTCTACTCTGGTGAGATAGAATGCAGGATCCTACTAATATTTTCCTGTATTTATTGATATTTTCTTCATGATCAAATATGTGGTCAATTTTGGAGAAAGTTCCATGGGCTGCTGAGAAGAGAGCGCAGTTTTTAGTGCTTGATGGAATATTCTTTAGATGTCTATGAAGTCCATCTTAATTATGATGTAATTGAAATCCACTGTGAGTTCAGTTTTTGTCTAGATTGTCTATCTAATGGTAATGATTGGTTATTGAAGTTGCTATCTGTATGTAGGTGTTAATCTGTGATTTGGAATCTAATAGTATTACTTTAAAGAAATCAAGTGCATCGGTGTTTGATTTTTATATATTTTAAATTGTAATATCTTTTCCAGGTGTGGTGGCACATGCCTTTAATCCCAGTACTTGGGGGGCAGAGGCAGGTGGATCTCTGTAAGTTCAAGGCCAGCCTGGTCTACATAGCAAGTTTCAGCACAGCTGGGACTGAAGGGAGACCCTATCTCAAAAAGACAAATAAATAAATAAATAAATAAATAAATAAATAAATAAATAAATTGTAATATCCTCTTGGTGGATTGTTCCTCTAGTGAGTATGAAGTGAATATGTGTAACTTTTGTGATCAGTTTTGATTTGAAATCCACTTATTTGGATATTAGAATGGGTATGACTGATTATTTCTTAGATTCATTTGCTTGGAATATCATTTTTTTTCCATTTTACCCTAAAGAAGTGCCTATTTTTGATGGTGAGGTATGTTTCTAGTAATTAGAAAACGATTAAACATGCTTACTTGCTAGTTTTGTGTCTTTTTTGTGGAATTGAAATTATTAATTTTAAGATTTTAAGAACTTTTATTGAAATAGCTTTTTTTGGTCTTTTTGAGACAGGTCTCCCTGTAGCCCAGCTGTCTTGGAACTTGATATGTAGACCAGGCTGGCCTTGAACTCACAGAAATCCACCTGCCTCTACCTCCTGAGTGCTGGGATCAAAAGCATGTGCCACCACACCTGGGAGAAAGAACTATTTGTATTAACTTTTCTGGAATTATTTATTCCATGTGATCTCTTGGGTATGCTCACCCTTGTCTTCGTATTAAGCATTCCTTCCAGTATCATTTCTAGAACTGTCTTAGATGTCATAAATTCCTTTAATGATTTCATTTTAGAATGCTTTCAATTTCTCATTTTAATAGATAATTTTGCTGGGTATAATTTTCTGGGTTGACAATTGCTGTCTTTCAGAAATTGGAATACATCTTTAAAGCCCCTTCTGGTTTTACATTTTTGGTTGAATTTTTCCCCTAATGAACTGCCCTTTATAAGTGACTGAACAATTCTTTCTTGAATTTTTTTTATTAATTTTATTTATTTATGTATGTGTATGAATGTACTGTCTGCATGCAAGTCTGTGCACCCGTGTCGTGCAATGCCGCGGAGTTCAGAAGAGGTTCTCGGATTCCCCTGGAACTGGAGTTCTCCTGGAATTGGAGCCTCAGACTGTTCTCAGCCGCCATGTGGGTGCTGGGGATCGAACCCGGGTCCTCTGTAAGAGCGGTTGGTGCTTTTAACCGCTAGGCCATCTCTCCAGCCCTTTCTTGAATCTTTTAATGCCCTTTTAAAATGTTGATTCCACCCTATAGGATCGAAAGTTTATGCCTGGACAAGCTGGCAGCCCATGAAAGAAAACAGCCAGAACTGACTAGAGACCAAGACATCAGCTCCAGAGAAAGTAGAGTGTTTTGCTTCTCATCCACCTGTGCCCCTTTTCTAAGCCTAGGGAACAATCTGCGGAAGAGGGGGCATGGTAGAATGTAAGGGCTTTGATTGGGGTTAATAGTGAAACTACAATATAGACTGGACACTCATTTGGTCAACTTGATTGAACATACAAGCCCCCTCCTGCTTGATGGTGGGACCCATGAGCTGTGTGGGTTTGGGCACAACTGCTTGCAAATTGGTTTTACATGAAGGATGCTTGTACTCACAAATTATCACTTATTGTTAAAAAAAATGAAAACAAAACAAAACAAAAAAGCAGAGAAAGATGCAGAAAACTTATAGCAGAATGCATGATTTGGGATGGGTAGGGGTGGGGTGGCGGGAAGGGAAGGGGATATATGCCTGAACTGAATTGGAAAATGATGTATGAAATACACAAAGCATCAATAAAAAAAAAAAAAGAAGGTAATACAAAATGCTGGGTGTGGTGGCACACACCTTTAATCCTAGCACTTGGGAGGCAGAAGCACGTGGATCTCTGTGAGTTCAAGGCCAGCCTGGTCTACAGAGTGAGTTCCAGGAGAGCCAGAGCTACAGGGAGACCCTGTCTAAAAAAAAAAAAAAAAAAAAAAAAAAAAGAAGGTAATACATGACCCAAAAGAAGCATGTCTTACATAGGTCACCATGAATCTGAGACCATGACACATATTTACTAATAGGCACTTCGTTAATTATCAAACTGGTGCTGGATCAGTTTACAGTCATGTCTATAAGTTAATGAAAATACATACTTCTCAATTAACCCAGCTATCATGTTCTGCAAGAAAATTTTCCACAAGCAAGTATTTATTTCTAAGCCAGAACCAAAACTAATGAATTCATGTATCTTTAAAAATAAAACAAGAGGGAAAAGTGTAAAGAATTTTCTAAAAATAAATGGGAAATTGTAATATACTTAAATGTATATCAAAGAAATGTGCATATAAGCTGTCTGCTATAATTAGATAATGATAAAATTTACAATGAGTAAATGAATTCAGACTTCTTTCAAAATTACTTGATTTTAATTAACTATATTAGTTAATTCATGTTTAATTAATACATTCAATGAAAATTTCATGCAATATATTTTGGTCATGTGAACTGCCATTTTCCTATCTGTTCTCAAATCCAACCTCATCTCTCTACCTTCCTCAACTTCGTGTCCTTTTTAAAATTAAAGCCCACCAAGTTTAAAAAAAAATGTTCCTTAAACATCTTAACAAAAATATATTGTGGAGAACTCCTTTTTGTTAATTATTTGGACCTTTATGTAGGACTTTTGAAACTGCATGATTTGCAATATTTTCTTCTATTATTTTCTTGAAAATATTCTATATGCCTTCACTTTTTTTTTTTTCTTCAGTCTTTTTGAGACATTGTCTCCCTGTAGCTCCAGCTGTTCTGGAACTCCCTATGTAGACCAGGTTGTCCCTGTACTCACAGAGATCTGCCTGCCTCTGACTCCTGAGTTCTGGGATTAAAGGTGAGCAATCACCACACCAAGTGTCTTCACTTTCTTTGAAGTCCATTATCAAAAGACTAGGACTTTTCATATTGTCCCAGAGCTTTCTCAATTTCTGTTCATACAAACTTCTTTTTACATTTATCATTGACATTAGTGTTTCAATTCCTCGGCCTTGTCTTCATTTCTGGTTTTCCACATAATTTATTCTATTGGAATGACTATCTACTGAGTTTTTTTTTTAATTTTTAAAAATATTTTAAAAATTTATTTATTTTTTATGTGTATGAATGTACTGTCTGCATGTAGGTCTGTGCACCCATGTCATGCAAAATGCCGCGGAGGTCAGAAGAGGGTCTCAGATTCCCCTGGAACTGGAGTTCTCCTGGAATTGGAGTTACAGACGGTTCTTAGCTGCCATGTGGGTGCTGGGGATTGAACCCGGGTCCTCTGCAAGAGCAGTTGGTGGTCTTAACCGCTAGGCTATCTCTCCATCCCAATTTACTGAGGTTTTTTTATACAGCTCATTGAGATTTTCATTTACAATGTCACTTAGTTTTAGGTTTTATTCAACAGTTCTACATTTTCTTATCTTAGATTGACACTTCCATGCCATTCATCGTTTTACTTTTGTTCTTTAGGGCTGCATTTACATTTTTTTGCATTGTTTGAATATACTTGCAATCATCTTTTGAGTTTTTTGGTAGTTCTTCCAAGTCATTTTCCCTAGATAACATTATTATGGGATTAGTGATCTGTGGAAGGGAAATGTTGTGATATTTTCTTATGCCGTTTCTGTGCTGGGACTTGTGCATTAGAAGTTTATTCACTGGTTGAATTTTTCTTTTAAATTTTATAATTTTTAAATTCTAGTTACCTTTTCTTTTTCTTTCAGTGGTGATATTTGCAGTTTTCAGTGGACTATGTTCTCTTAGGATGGAGATGTCCTTTGTCTCTGTGGGACTGGTATTAGGGAGAGTGTCTCTAATCTGGAGTCTTGCTCTGAGGATTAGATCCTCCCTCCTACCTGAGACTTCAGCTTTCCCTGTGAGTTGTGGAACTCTTCATACACTTGGTGCCTTTACCCAGCATCAGATCTGCTCCCTATCTAGTTCCTCAGTTACTGTTGAAGCCTTTGGAAAATGTGAAAACTTCCTTCTTACATTTGGTCCTAATGAGGACTTAAGTCCAGTCTTTCTTCATGCTTGATCTGGAACTTACACTGAAATAACTTCAAGATGTGGAATTATTAAACCACCAATAGGCCTTATCCCTTTCCAGGAGTGGTCAGACACTTGGGTCTACAGCAACCATTGGAACTGCTCAGATGTGAAAATGCTGGACCATCTGTGGACCTAACCTGGAGATACATCTATCTTCACCTTGGATCTAAAGTTTCTGGGGAAGCTTCTGCAGGATCTGGGACTCCCCAGCAGTTTGCTATCCTCAACACAATAGAATTTTTGTCAGTATATTAAGTGGTATACATGGTTGTAATATAATTATTTTCAGAGATGATTAATAAGTACTTCATTTAATAACTTTTTGATTCAAGTTGATTAATGTGTACCATATTTAATCTCTATTTTGATTTGTCTTTATTGCACCAAATTCATTATTATAATGAATAATTAGGATTATTATAATGAATTGTTATAATAAATTATTATAATGAATAATAGTGTAATAATAATTCTAGTGTAATAATTCGAAGTCTAGTTATTTTCTATGTAATTTTAAGGCATATTAACATTATAAAGTTGTAAATGACAAGCTTCCTCAAAGGAGAAGATTAGGTCTAGTAAATATAAAATCATAATGTGCTATCAGACTGGTAGAGGAATTTCTATTTAGTGAAAGCAGCACCTGATTTACTGCTTCAAGATCATCTTTGATTCTCCTCTCATTATTTGGGGAAATAGAGAATGTGGATGGGAGAAAGTAGAAAAGGTTTTTTCCCAGTTAAAAAAAAATGTGCTTAAGGGTATTGCCTACCTATCATGTAAAAGTGTATAATCTGATACAGGTCTCTTTTGTGAGTATATCCCTTCCTCCAAAAACCTGCTTTTGATGAAGGAAGTGTAGCTCCAGATTCATGGCTACTAATATGTTTTGGTTTACATGCATTGGGGGAGTCTTTCTGAGACAGAATCTCACTGTAGCCATTGTAGTCTATAAATCACTATGTAGATGAAACTGGTTGACCTTACAGAGGTCTGTCTACCTCTGCCTCAAATGCTGGGATTATTGCTTTTTGAGGTTTTTGTAGTTAGAGAATTAAATTAAATTGAATGGTCTACTTCTAGGCTTCCACGTTTTATATCCATTAACCTTGTTATATGAATGGGCAATTTAGCAAAATGGGGAATCATTTAAAAACAAATATAATGTTAGAGAAAAACTGGTTATATATGACCATTGGCTTGGTGTTTACAGTAATGAGTGTGATGCTATCTTTCCTGTAGTTCTTTGCTAATTCGAGGTTTCATCAATTTTCAACATTTCCTCTCTTTTTTTTAATGCTTGATGATGTTTGTTGATTTTCATATGTTGAAACATCCCTGCATCTCTGGTATGAATCCAACTTGGTCATGATGGATGATCTTCTTGATGTGAGTCTGTATGTGATTTGCCAATATCCTGTTTAGAATTTTGGCATCTGTGTTCATTAGGGAGATGGGTCTATAGTTCTCCTTTTTGGTTTATCTTTGCCTGGTTTTGGTAATAGAGTGATGCTGGCTTCATAGAAGGAATTTGGGAGAATTCTCTCCGTATCCTTCCAAACAATTTCAGTAATAATGGCTGTAGGTATTTTTGAAATGTTTTATAGAATTCTGCCATGAAACTGTGTGGGCCTGGGCTTTTTTTAGTTGGGAGTTTTTTTTTTATTACATCTTCAATTTCTTCATGTATTATGGGTCTGTTTAAGCTGTCGATCTCTTCTTAGTTGAGCTTTGGTGATTTCCAGGATTTCAGATATTCTTCCATTTCTTCTAGGTTTTCAAACTTGGTAGAGTATAGGTTTTTGAAATATTCCCATATGATTTTCTGGATCCTTTCCTTGTGGTTGTGATATTTCCCTTTTCATCACGATTGCATTGATTTGGAGTTGTTCCTTCTTTGTTTTGGTTAACTGGGCTAGAGGTCTGTCTATCTTGTTTATTCTTTCAAACAACCAACTTTTGGATTCATTGATTTTTGTATTGTTTTCTTTATTTTTATTTCATTGATTTGTGCTCTGATTTTTATTATTTCTTCCTGTCTGTTGCATTTAGGGTTCATCTGTTGTTGTCTCTCAAGTGCTTTTAGCTGCAGTGTCAGATTGTTCACTTGTGCTCTTTCTGTTTTTCTAATGTAGGCACCTAGGGCTATAAACTTCCCTTTTAGGACTGCTTTTAAGGTATCCCATAGGTTTTGCTGTGTTGTATTATCATTGTCATTCAGTTCCAGGAATGCTTTTATTTCTTTCTTTATCTCTTCCTTGACCCATTCATTATTCAAGAGTGTGTTGTTTAGTCTCCACATGTTCTTGTTGGTTGTAGGGGTCTTCCTGGTTTTGATGTTGAGCTTTATTGCACTGTGGTCTGATAGAATGCATGAAATTATTTCAATCTTTTTGTATTTGTGGAGGTTCCTTCTGTGTCCCAGTATGTGGTTGATTTTGGAGAATGTTCCGTGAGGTGCTGAGTAGAAAGTGTATTCTCTGATATTAGGGTGGAATATTTGGTAGATGTCTGTGAGGTCCATTTGGTGTATCATATTGTTCAGTTCAGATGTCACTCTATTTATTCTTTGTCCTTTTCACCAGTCCAAAGAGCTCAGTGGGGTATTGCAATCCCCTACTATGAGTGTACTGGGGTTAGTCTGTGCCTTGAGGTCCTGGAGAATTGTCTTTATAAAGTTTGGTGCACCAGAGTTTGGTGCATATATATTCATAATTGTGAAATCTTCTTGGTGAATTGTTCCTTTGATAAAAATGTAATGGTCTTCTTTGTCTCTTCTGATTTCTTTTACTTTGAAGTCTATTTTGTCTGATATAAAAATAGTAACATCTGCTTTCTTTTTGGTACCATTTGCTTAGAATAATTTTTTCCAACCTTTCACTTTAAGGTGGTGCCTGTCCTTGAAGGTAATATGTGCTTCTTGTAGACAGCATATTGATGGGTTATGTTTCCTAATCCAATCTCTCAGTCTATATCTTTTGATTGGGGAATTTAGTCCATTCATATTTAAGGTCATGACTGACAGGTTTGTGCTGCTTCCTTTTGCCTTATTATCCATTTGCAGTTTTGGTTTAGGTTTCTACTTCTACAGTTATGCTTTTACTGATTTCTCTTTCTAGGTGCTGGGGATGGTTGCTCCTTTCTTCTGTCCTTTGAATTGCTTCAAGTATTCTCTGAAGGGTTGGTTTTCCAGACATGTATTCTTTCATCTTGTTTATGTCATGGAAGGTTTTTCTCTCTCCTTCAACTATAATCGACATTTTTCCTGGGTATAGTAACCTGGGTTGGCATTTATTGTCCTTTAAGCTGGGAATGCTTAGCTCCATGTTCTTCTTGCTTTCATAGTTTGCACTGAGAGTCTTGTTTTGCTGGCCTCCCTCAGATGCCTTCGTTGTTTGTTTGATTGGTTTGTTTTTTTCCTTTTACTCCTTGCTTATGGAGTGTTGACTTTTCTAAGCTTTAGGCTTTCTATTGGAAGTCCAACTCACACATCCCTTTCTGTTCTGAAGATTCTCCAAAGAATCCACTTGGACATTCCTTCCTTTGGTAATCCCAGTTGGTGGGGGGCGGGGGGTGATGGGGGTGTGTGCTTTAACCCTTGTCCTTCAGGTGGTCTTGGAAGATCTCCAATCTCAAGACTGACATAACCCCACTTTTTATACCAGCTGGGAGGATAACTCCACCCCCACAGCCACAAAAGCCAATCAAGCCAAAGACAACTGAATTAAATCAAACAACAATCCACCTTACTGAAGCACCCAGCTCCTACCTGTGCTTCAGGTGGTCTTGGGAGATCTCTGATCTGAAGATTCACACAAACCCACTTTTTATACCACCTGGGAGGTTAACTCTGCCCCCACAGCCACAAAAGCCAATCAAGCCAAAGACAACTGAATTAACTCAAACAACAATCCACCTTGCTGAAGCCCCCAGCTCCTTCCTGTGCTTCAGGTGGTCATGGGAGATCTCCAATCTCAAGACTCACAGAAACCCACCTTTTATACCAGCTGGGAGGATAACTCTGCCCCCATAGCCACAAAAGCCAATCAAGCCAAAGACAACTAAATTAAATCAAACAACAATCTGCCTTGCTGAAGCACACAGCTCCTACCTGTGTGTACTGGATAGCTTTAGTGTCAACTTGACACACCTGGGTTGAGGGAGCCTCAGTTGGGGAATTGGTTCCATTGGATTGGCCTGTGGCCACATCTGTGGAGTATTGTCTTGATTGTTGAGCAATGTGGGAGGGCCCAGCCCACAATGAGTGGTGCCACCCTGGGCAGGTTGTTGTGTACTGTATAAGAAGCCATGCTGGGCATGAGCCAGGGGAGCAAGCCAGTAAGCAGCACTTCTCCATGGCCTGTGCCTCAGCTCTTGCCTCCAGGTTCCTGCCCTGAGTTCCTGCCTTGGGATCCCTGAGTGATGAACTGTGACCCACGAGTTGTGAGCTGAATAAACCCTTTCCTCCCCAAGTTGGTGTTGGCCAGAGTGTTTTGTCACAGCAATGGAAGACAGACTAGAACACTGTACTTCAGGTGGTCTTGGGAGATCTCTGATCTCAAGACTCACACAAACCCACCATTTATACCATCTGGGAGGATAACTCTGCCCCCACAGCCACAAAAGCCAATCAAGTCAAAGACAACTGAATTAAATCAAGCAACAATCTGCCTTGCTGAAACACCCAGCTCCTACCTGTGCTTCATGTGGTCTTGGAAGAGCTCCTATTTATACCACCTGGGAGGTTAACTCCGCCCTCACAGACACAAAAGCCAATCAAGCCAAAGACAACTGAATTAAATCAAACAACAATCCACATTGCTGAAGCAACCAGCTCCTACCTGTGCTTCACGTGGTCTTGGCAGATCTTCTATCTCAAGACTCATACAAACCCACATTTTATACCAGCTGGGAGGATAACTCCACCCCACAGTCACAAAAGCCAATCGAGCCAAAGACAACTGAATTAAATCAAACAACAATCCACCTTGCTGAAGCACCCAGCTCCTACCTGTGCCTCAGGAGGTCTTAGGAGAGCTCAGATCCATTTCCTCTCTTTGAATGTTCCAAGCTCGTTTGCCTTTGATATATTTACAATGTTGTTGTTCTCTCTGGTGAAGGGAGATATATCCTCAATATTTTCATTTCCCCATGGAAGAGATCCAAAAAATGGATGAACCAACTTCTTTTCCTTCCTTTCCAGGCATCATTTGGATCATATGAACATCTGTATCATCTGGTTCTGGTATAAATGGAGTTATCCATTGCAGTGGACAGTTCATTTTCATTGTCAACTCGATATAGTCAAGAGTCACCGGAGAAGATATAGATCTGAGTAAAGTGCATGCCTGTGGGGGAATGTCCTAATTATGTTAATGGATGTGAGAAATCCCAACTCACTGTGAGTGGCAACATTCTTTAGGCTGGGATTCTGGACTGTATAAGCAGAAAGAGAGCTGAGAGCCAACAAGCATGTGTGCATTTACTCTCTCTGCTCTTCTCTAGATGTGATGGGATTATCTGTTTCAAATTCTTGTCTTGACTTACCTGCAATGATGGACTGTAACCCGGAATTATGAGCTAAAACAAGCCCTTTCTCCCTTACAGTTGCTTTGTCAGAGTAATTTATCACCAACTTAAAGAAACCAAGACAATTGGCATAGCACCATCTCTGTTGTAGGTAGTAGGTTTCTTCCAGGTCTGCTGAATCCCTTTCATAATGTGTAAATAACAACATGTTATATCCTATAATACAAATGTCATTGTTGCTAATCCATAGCTTCCTTTGAAATGACATGGTCAGTGGAGACATAGCTTTTGATGGAGGTATCAACTTCTGCCCTTGCCAGAGAAGGTACTCTCAGAGAAAATCTTATTTTATAATCCAAAGAAGATCAGTCTGAAGCAAAGAGCAGGAAAGAAAAATCCCACACTCCACGATACAAAACCAGGAGCAACTGAGAGGAGGGCTCAGCTGGTACAAGGGCTTGCCAGCCACTCTAGCAACTTGAGTCTGATCATTGAACTTGCATAGAAGGAGAGAACTGACTCCCTCAAATTGTTCTTTGACCCTCACATATATAGTGTCATTGTGTTTCCATGTGCAGGTGCATGTGCACACACATGCACACACACACACACATGCACACACACACACGCACACACACACACACACATGAACAAACACGAAGATATACAAACACATGGAATAAACAAATTTAAAAATGGAGGGATTACCATCTTTTTTTTTTTTTTTTTTTTTTTTTTTTCAAGACAGGGAATCCCTGTAGCCCCAGCTTTCCTGGAATTCACTCTGTAGACCAGGCTAGCCTTGAACTCACAAAGATCCTCCTGCCTCTGCCTCCTGAGTGCTAGGATTAAAGGCATGGGCCACCATGCCTGGCTAGGAATTACCATCTTTTGAATGGTATATGTTCCCAGAAGCTTCTCCTCTGATGCCGTTGCTTACACAGCCTCATTGTTCATTCTTCTTTCCCTCCCCTCTTCCTTCTCCTAAAACTGGTCTGAATGCCAAGCTTCTTTACCTTGATGTTGAGGACACATTCACTTCCCCTACCTCCAGCCACATGAAGCAACTCACAGAATCCACTGCTGAGCCTACCTAATTTCTTGACTTCTATCTCAGAAAGCACAACTTTCTTTCCAATCCTCTCCTCCTGGTAGATGCTGGTGTCTCCAGTGTGCTGTCTCCATTTTCTCTTTGTCAGTGCAATAAAATTGCTATTTTTATACATTCCTTTTGGTACATTGGACAGATTTGACATAATATGTAATTTTCTCAACTACATATTATTAAGTGGGAAATTTCTGGTCATTCTTATACTTAGCCTTAAAAAGCAAAATTTTGTATCATATTAGCTTACAATGTCTCCATTGGTCGGTGAGACTCCACTCATTCCACTTTGTCACTAATGCTTGATGTAGTTAGGCCCTTTAATTTTTCTCATTTTTGTTAGAGAATATAATTTTATTTTTATAATTTCATTTTATTTTTATATAATTTTTTATTTTTTAATTTTTTCAATTTTTTAAAATTTTTTTCGCATGTGTATGAATGTACTGTCTGCATGTAGGTTTGTGCACCTGTGTTGTGCAATGCTGCGGAGGTCAGAAGAGGGTCTTGGATTCCCCTGGAACTGGAGTTCTCCTGGAATTGGAGTTACAGACGGTTCTTAGCCACCACGTGGGTGCTGGGGATCTAACCCGGGTCCTCTGCAAGAGCAGTCAGTGCTCTTAACCACTAGGCTATCTCTCTAGCCCCAATTTCATTTTATTTTTAATACTCAATTTTCCTAATGACAATTGAGGTCAGATAGTCGTGCAGTGGGTGTGTATGTGCACACTTGAATGTGTGTGTGTGTGTGTGTGTGTGTGCATGTGTGATCATGTGTATAATGGCATTAAGGAAATTTTCTCTTTTTTAATGCTGGACAAAATCTCTTGGCCATATCTTATTGGATTTTCTTTTCCTATTTCGAATTTTTTCTTTTCATCTTCTTAATTAAATTATTGTTTTTTTATATATGAGTGTCGGCCTGCATATATATATATATATATATATATATATGCCCCGTGTTTGTGCCTGGTGCCTACATAGGCCAGAAGAAGGTATCAGATCCCTTGGAGCAAGAGTTAAGGACAGCTGGAAATGCCCATGAGGGTTACTAAAAACCACACTTGGGTCCCCTGGAAGAGCAGGAATTTCTCTTAACCACTGAACAATCTCTGTACATATGGAATCCAAGCTTTTTGTTGACTATATAAGCTGTACATGTCTTATCCATCCTTGTAATTTTCCCTTTTGCATCATTAGAATGGAAAACATAATCTGAAGAATGCACTAGCTGCACAAAGAAGGAAACACACATGCATGCAAATAACGATGGGGTCGTTATCTGACAAAAGCTTTTGCACAGCAAAATGCAATTAGCAGCATAATTCAACAACATACAAAAAGGGACAAAATGAAAGTAAATATTTCAAATTATACAGATGACAAAGGGTTAATATTTAAAATATACAAAGAATTACAAAACTCAATGCTATACAAATAATAGCCTGATTTTAAAATGAGCAATTCACCTAATCAGAAATATTTTAAAAGAGAATGCACACACTTAAGGCTTGTGTATGAAAAGATGAATGTTCTAGCTCACTGGTAATTGAAAAACAAAAACTACAACATACCACTTTGCTTTATTGAGAGTGAATTTCAATAAAAAAAGACTAAAGAGAGTAAGTGCTGGTGAAGGGTGTGAAGAGACCTCTGAACCATATGAGAGAGAATGTGAATTAGTATGAGCACTGTGAGAATGTATGAAAGTCCTCTCAGAATTCAAAGTAGAATCATTGGGCTGAGATGTTGCCTCAGTGGACAAAATGTTTGCTGTGCAAGCATGAAGCTCTGATCCCAGATGCCCAGAACCCATGTAAAAAGCCAAGGGTGACAGAAGGTGCCCACAATTGCAGTCATGAGGGGTCAAGACAGGAGGAACTCAGTGGGCTTGCTGGCCAGCTGCCTTGGTCAATCAGGTTAACCAGTGACAAAGGGTAGAAGAGAACTGCCTGACACTGACGGCATTTCTTTTTTTAAAATTTATATTGAGCACATTTCATACAGCATTTCTTAATCAAATTCACACTCATTCCCCCATCCATGCCCACCCCTCATGCCCCTCCTGCACCAGAGCTCATGGACTCTGTCATACATGTTAAGTCCTGTCTTGCATCTTTTTTTCATTCTTTTACAACTTTTTCGATGCACAAGTTTACTGTTTTGGTCAGTTCTTTAAATATGTTTTTCTCTCTCTTTTTTTGTTCCCTTTGATTTTATATTATTCCAAGATATGCATATATACACTCCATACATAAATCAAAATTACAAAATCTTAAACTATAGGTTAATTCAAAACACATTTAGAGATTCACATTTTAAGAGTAAAGTTGCATGCAGGCAAAAAAGTATAATTTTACATTTTTTTTTTTTTAGAATATGAATACATATCTTCCACCCATATATGGTAATTACAATGTGTGAATGCAAGTGGTAGGACAATTCTAGAGCCCATTAATTGATTCACATTGTATCAGTCATGGTGGCAGTGCATGCCTTTAATCCTAGCACTCGAGAGGCAGAGGCAGGAGGATATTTGTGAGTTCAAGGCCATCCTGGTCTACAGAGTGAGTTCCAGAACAGCTGGGGTTACAGGGAGACCCTGTTTCGAAAAGACCAAAAAAAAAAAAAAAGGGGAGAGAGAAGAGAGAGAGAGAGAGAGAGAGAGAGAGAGAGAGAGAGAGAGAGATTCACCTTATAGGGCTGGAGAGATGCTCTCAATGGTTAAGGGCGCCATGCTGGCTGCTCTTGCAGAGGACCCGGGGTGGATTCTCAGCACCCACATTTCGGCTAAGAACCGTCTTTAACTCCAGTTCCAGGGGAAACCGACACCCTCTTCTGACCTCTGAAGCATTCACTACGTGGGTGCACCAACCTACATGCAGATAGTACACTCATACACATAAAAAATAATAAATAAATAAATAAAACATTTTTAAAAATCCCAGATTCACATTGTAGTAGCACGGTTGCTTTTAGATACAATGAAATATAATAATAAAGTTGCTCAGTTTGCCTGCCAACTGGGGATTTGGTGTTAGCATCCACAAATGAGGGAAACCATTCGCCTTTTTTTTTTTTTTTTTTTTTCTGGCACTGTGTTACTTCACTTAACATAATGGCTTCGAGTTCCATCCATTTACCTGCAAAGTTCATGATTTCATCTAAGCATACATGCAGGTACACACAATTTCATTTACACATGCAGCACACACAGAGAAGAGTACACATTTGCACAAATACACATACACACAAATACCTAAATACAATTACTTTTATGTTTTATTGTTTTGTTTGTTTTTGTTTTATGGAGACAGTTTTCTTAGCCCCAGCCTGCCTGGAACTTACTATGTAGAGCAGCTTGGCTTCAATTTCACAGAGATCTAGCTTCGGAGTGCTGGAATTAAAGGTGTGCACTACAATGTCTGGCACCAAATAAATTAAAAAAAATAGGGATGTTATATTCAACATATTCACTACTGGATAGATACTTTAAAAAATTCAATTAGGAAAGAATATCAAAGATACATTTGTACTTCTGTGTTTATTTTAACCCTATTCAAAACAGGCAAAATTGGATATACCTAAACCATCTACAGTTGATGGATATGTAAAGAAAATGAGGCAGATACACAAAGTTAAATACCAGACTGCTGCAAAAGAAAATGAAATCCTATCATTTTCAGTGACAGGGATATAACTGTAGAGCTTTATGAAACAATTGATTTCATAGAACTGGAGAGAAGAATATCAATCACCAAGGGATAAGGAGATAAGTATGGGGAGAGGAATGAGGAATGATGATTAGTAAGTAATAAGTTATATCTAGAATATGAGGAAGAATTTCTAGTGCTCAGTAGATTATATAATAGTATGAGTATAGACAGAAATAATGTACTTTATAATTCAAATTCTTGGAAGAACCCATTTTTTATGTTATCATAAAGGACTGGCAAATATTTTACTTGTTTTCAGTGTGTCTGTATGTGTGTGTATTTGTGTGTGTGTTTGTGTGTGTATTTATATGTGTGTTTGTGTGTGTGCTATGCATGCATCTTCATTCATTCATGTGTACATACATAAAGACCAAATGCCTTCCTGAACTGCTTCTCTAACTTGTGCTTTTGAGACTGGGTCTCTCACTATATAGAGAGTTGACTGCTTGACCTACATTGGCTAAACAGACTCCAACATCTGCCTGTGTAAGTCCCAGGACACTAATCATTTCATAAAGTTTATCTTTTGATTTCACCAAGAACTTTCTGAGGGTTGTCAAAATACATATTTTCTCAATTAACAACAGTATGTAAACATTCTTCTAGTTACAAAGTTAGAATACGGTGAGCTTATTTCTCTAGTTAACTGGAGATATATATTCATAATTTATCAGAAATCAAGAACATTTAGTTTCATTTCTTAAGAAGTCATGTAGGGAATTTTGAGATCTATAGACTTACAGAAAGTTTAGTTACTCAGCATTATTATGCTTGTATATTATTTGAACACAAATTTTTCACCTTTTTAATGAGGATCCACAGTCCAGTATAACTGTGGGAAGGATTTCTGCTTTGCATAGTGTATTCTGTTTTGTACTGATTACTGTTACAATAACAAAAGGTACTTGAGAAGCATCCAAAGGTAATTTGACAGTTCTATGTATTTTCCTATCTAACTAAAGCAACATTGCTACATGCAAACCTATTTATGAGTGTGTCACTTTGTGTCAATTACATTGGGACAATAAAAAAGTGCTATGTATATGGAAGAGAATTTCATCTGATTCTCAAGAGCCCATGTCCTGCTGTAATGTATTAGATATAGCTGTCAGAATGTGCTACCCTGCACAACATCCTATCCTGAGGGAGCCATTATTACAGTAGAAGAACTTTAAGGTCTTTGTATTCTAATGTTGTCTTTGTAAGGTAGCTAGATAAATGGAAGGCTGGTTTAATTCATACTAATTACTGTATCTAGAAAAATAATACTAGGAGGACAGAACTATTCCTGAAATCTTTATATATGTCTACTTAAGACAGACATTGATAAGAATATTCAAAAGAGAGGAACATTTTTCTTTTTTACTAAATGTAAATTTATTAAATTTTTGCACATTTCATACAATACATCTTAAATATATTTAGACTCCCTATCTGCTCCACCATAGCCCTCCCACCTGGATTTCATGCATCTGTCACACATGTTAAGGGCTAGCAAGTCAAGTTTGTGTCCCCAGATGTCCATCAGTATGAGTTCATCCTCTTGAGCCTGGCCAGCCTACCTTAAAAAATATCAACTCTCCCTCACTTAGCAGTGATCAGTTATTAATATTTTCTCAACTAAGTTTGGGGCTTCTCACTCATTTCTCCGGTTCTATTCTGGGTTTTTGTTGGGTTTGAGCATGGGTCTTGTGTATGCTATTGCCAAACAGAATATCTGTGCTTCTATTGCCAAAGTTGGATTATGCATGTCTACTGCTCTTCACGATGTTAATGTCTTAAGATAAAAGACTGATTTTTAAAGCATTTTTCTGAGAATGCTTAGACATCAGACATTAAAATAAAGCATAATTCTGTATAGTGTAGAGTATGCTTTTGAAAAAAATGCCTCAATAATCATGCTTCTCTAATTTCACTGGGCATAATATTTTTAAACTAAATGTTATACACAAAATAATAAGAGCAATTTGTTGCTTTATGTGCATTATATATCTTCCATTATATGGAATTTATGCAGTGTAAACTTAATTAATTTATCTTTTTAATAATTCTAAGATATTGTAAGTTATAAAAGTCTATCTAAGCTATCATTTTTATACAACTAGTATGAATTTACTTTATGAAACAACCCCCAAATATTATTACATATATTTTTAAAAATATGCTTGTGTTTTACATGTATATGTAAAACAATAAGTTTCAATACAATAAGTATTTGGATATATCCAATAGGATTTTGGGAGGTGACTGGATTATGAGTATCCTGGACTCATTGGTGATTAATCTGAAGATGGATTCAATATTTGATGACATCATTTGAAGATGATGGAGAATTAGGAGGGAGATTTAGCTGGAAAAAGTGAGTAACTGTTCTTGTGGTTTGAACTTCATCCCTTGTCCTTATTTCCTCCTTCACCTCTGTTTGTGTCTGCCATCATGGTGCAGCTCAGCTCTCGAACATCTTTACCTTAATGTTCTCTTAACAGTCCTAATGCAATGCAGCTGGCTGGCATTAATGGAAACTTCTGAAAATGTGAATCAAAATAAGCTTTGCTTCTCTCAGTTGTTTTTCTTAGGGTATGGTCATTACAGTGCAAAATAGTAACACACTATCGGTTAATCAATGTTTCACCATGTCTCTCTGTCATACTCATAACACCATTTAGAACCACCACTCTACTCTCAACTTCTATGAGCTGAACACATGTGAGTATGATCATGCAGGGTCTGTGTTTCTGTGTTTGGCATATTACATTTAATAGGATCTTCAGTGTCATGTATATTGACACAAAATTAGGATCTTATGCTTTCTTGTGGTGGGTAGTATTCTAATTTTATTTTGGGTGACAATTTTTTTATTTATGATTTTCATTTGCAGTTGATGGGCATTTTGGTTGATTTCATATAGTCACTCTGCTGTGGATATTGCTTCAATATAGCAGAGCAGACATTTCTTTGGCAAACTGATTTTATTTCATTATGTACCCAGCAGTGTAATTAATAAGCCATATTGTAGTCCTATTTTTTTTTTGATGAATACCCATACTGATCTTTATTGTGTGTATGATAAGGTATGTTTCCAACTACATAATGTCTAAGAGTTTCCTATCATCCACAACCTTGTCAGCAATTGTTGTTTTAGAACTTTTGATAATAACAGCTTTCTAACTCGAATAAAGACACAGAATACAGCACTTTCAAATTTCAGCTATGTTATGATTAGTACATTACTGGCCTCTTGTATATTTTCTTTTGAGAAGTGTTTTCTTGAGTCTGTTTCCAAGTTTTTATTCAGACTGTTTCTGCTTTTGAATGGTTTGAGTTACTTATACAATATAGAGATATTAACTCTTTGCTATATATAGAATGTGCAATTTTATTTCTTCTTTCTATAAATTGCTTCTTTACTGTGCTGATCATATCCTTTAGGAAGGTTTTGATTCTGATACATTTTGTTCTACAGTTTTAGTTCTCTGAGAAAGAAAAAATGATGTACATAGGAAGTACATAGGAAGAATAATGAATAAATTCAGACAATGGTGAAATAATGCATATATGTTGATATCTTTGTAATTGCTTTATATTTTCATGAGCAGTTGTAACTTTTAACAAGACATGTTTGCACATTTACAAGTATACAGTTGGTCTCTGGAATACCAGAGAGTGTTACCAAAGGCCACTGAACCAATAAAGCAAATGTTGGTCTCCTTAAGTCAAGCAAGACTCCTCCATCAACATCAGCTACACCTCACCTGCTTGGAGATATTGTGCAGCAGTGGCAGCCATATGTCTGTATATCCCAAATTTATTTGATTATTAGCTCTCTCCTTGGAGGAATAACTCGTGGATGTTGCCACAAGCTTATACCCTCTAGTGATTAGGAGATCTATATGCCACAGTAAGGCCTTGTCATCTTTCTCAGGGAAAAAAAAAGTAATCCAGGGATTAAGAAACATCTGTGTTTATACCAAAGTAACCTACCATAGTAACTAGCAATGTTTAAATACCTATATATCTAATCGCTTGTGCTTCATTAGTAGGATTGAAAGCTTATCCCTGGGCAAATGGTCAGCCCATGAAAGGAAACAGCCAGAACTGATCAGAGTTCAAAATGACATCTCCAGACAAAGTAGACTGTTGTGCTTCTTGTCCACCTGTGCCCCGTCTCTAAGCCTAAGGAACAATCTGCGGAAGAAGGGGAGTGGTAGAATGTAGGGGCTGCGATTGGGGTGAATTGGTGAAACTATGACAAATATAGTCGGACACTTATTTGATCAACTTAATTGAACATTCAGTCCCTCCAGCTCATGGTGGGAGCCTGGGCTTGTGGGCTGGGGCACAACGTGCTTGCAAATGGCTTTTATAGAAGATGCTTGTGCTAAAAAAAAAAAAAAGGAGCTAGATACTGACATTGAACTAACTGGAAATATAAAAAGCTAGTTGTTTTATTTATAGCTTGTATTGGGTTGGTTCTCTGTATTTTTCTGAATATTACAACTCACAGTGTAACACTTTATTTTACTTGTAGGACAATTTAAAGAACTAAGATTAATTTTACTTCCCAAATAAGTAGAAAGTCATAGTCAGTCATATAGCTTTGAAAGAAGCAAAGTGTTTATTGGGTAAAATTTATTAGCAGGTACTCAACTTTGCCCAAGCTTATCCACAAAGTATAGGATATATTTAAGGCTTAGTGAATTGTTTAATTAGTTAAATTTAGGTGTAAGTTTGGTGAAAATGGATAATACATTAGAACTAATTGGGAATATTAAATGTTAATTGTTTTCATGTATAATTCGTATTGGGTTAAGTACACAAATGGTCTCTATATTTTTCTGAATTATACAACATAACATTATAACCTTTACTCGTCGGGACAATTTAAAGGAACTAAGTTTGGTTCTTCCCAAATAAGTAGCATACAGTCAATGAGAAACAGTTTGGTAAATTCAATAGTAATATTGCCTTGACCTCCTGTTTAGGGGTATGTTTAATACAACTTAGGCATCTACAGGTCAAAAACATAAAAAACCTAAAAAACAAAAAAAAAAAAAGAGAGGGGGAGGTGGGTAGTATCCTTCTGGGATAACAAATGAAAACTCTGTGTTCAACCTATTGATAAATTTTCAAATTTTGATCATCTGAAACTAACAAATGAGAGAATTTTATGTTCCCAAGTAAAAATCACCAATCTAAATGCTGAAAACATACAACTTATGGATTGCAGAATGAACTGGGAAATGTCCAGCAAAGAGCTGACCCATCTTAACATAAAAAAAGAGAAACCTCAGACTGCTGAGTCACAGACAACTGAGCACCTCTCTGAATCTATTGGGGTATACTCTTTATAATGGGCCCTAATGAAGTTTACCTTCCAGATCTGAGAAACCTTCCTTTACATCTCCACTTTATAGGAAAAAGTAAACATGATGGAATAGAAACCACTCCACTAACTGATAATTAGAGCCAATTGATTACAGTGGTCATTTCTATAAAACAGGTATAACTACCCTTTTTTTAAATTGACTGATAGGATAGAGAAACTGTGAAAGATAATTCTCTATCTAGAGCAAATACAATAGTAAAGTGTTTATAAGGCTGTGTAATTAAGCAAAATTATAATACAGGAAAGCTCTGACCATCAGCAATGAACTATTCTGCCTGAGAGAATGTTGGCTAGGGGATTCAAACCCACTCCCCCCCCAAATTATAAAGCCTTTCACCTATAAGTGGGATATATGCAAGGAGAAAGGCAGTAAGTTCCTGTTTTCGAAGACCTGGTGTGAGCATGAAAAAATGTTATGAGACGGTCACTTTGTAGCATACAACTGGCCTCTGAAATGCATAGAGCATTACCAAAGGCACTAAGCAATAAGCAAAATATTGGTCTCCCTGAGACAAAGCAAGTCTCCTCCGTCAATATCAGCTCACTCAACAGCCTGGAGATACGTGCAACAGTGGCAGCCAGTGTCTATATATATATATAATTTCCCAAATCTAATTGGCTATTAGCTCTCTCCTTGGAGGAATAACTTCACAGTGATATGGCCACAAGCTTTGTCCTCTTTGTTAGGAGATGTTATAAGCCACAATAAGAACTTGTCACCTTTACAGAGAAACCACTTTGCGGTAGCATACCATCCAAGCATCTGTGTCTAATGCTCACAGCTAAGCTTGACATAATAATTAGTTACTGCTTAAATGCCTGTAAAACCAATTGCTTGTGCTTTGTTAGTATGATTAAAAAGGTACCCTGGGTAAGTTGTCAACCCATGAAGGAAACAACCTGAACAGACTAGAGTCCAAAATGACAACTCCAAAAGAAATTAGGCTGTTTTCTTCTCCCCCACTTGTGCACCTTTCCAAAAGCCCAGGGAACAAACTGCGGAAGAGGAGGCGTTGTAGAATGTAAGGGCTGTGGAGAAATAGGGGTGAATCTGAGACTCAGGAATATAGTCTGGACTCCTAATTGATCAACATGCCTATGCTGGATAGCTTTAGTGTCAACTTGACACACTGGGTTGAGGGAGCCTCAGTTGGGGAATTGGCTCCATTGGATTGGCCTGTGGCCACATCTGTGGAGTATTGTCTTTGATTGTCAAGCAGTGTGGGAGGGCCCAGCCCACAATGAGTGGTGCCACCCTGGGCAGGTTGTTGTGTACCGTATAAGAAGGCAGGCTGGGCATGAGCCAGGGGAGCAAGCCAGTGAACAGCATTCCTCCATGGCTTGTGCTTCAGCTCCTGCCTCCAGGTTCCTGCCCTGAGTTACTGCCTTGGGCTCCCTAAGTGATGAACTGTGACCCAGGAGATGTAAGCTGAATAAACCCTTTCCTCCCCAAGTTGGTGTTGGTCAGAGTGTTTTGTCATAGCAATGGAAGACAAACTAGGACAATGCCTGTGCATACAAGCTTCTCCAACTGGACTATGGGAACCTTGGGTTGTTCAAAATTTGGACATAGATATTGCATAATGCACTAATTACCTAATTGTATGACAAAATGAGTAACATCAATGTTATCTAAAAACAACTGTGTCATTATATTGTAGAATCCCTTAAAAATAAACAAATAAACAAACAAACAGAAAGATTTAAACAGAAAAAAAGACATGTTTGTGTTAGTTTATTATATTCTTTTATTTTTGTCATGTGTTTACCTATGTCTTTTCTAATCTACTAACATTTGTGATGATTTTCAATATAGAGTCAAGCACTGGAGAGATGGATCAGCAGTTAAGAGGACTGGCTGCTCTTTCAGAGGATCCAGGCTGGATTCTCAAGCCTAAAATGGTCACTAACAACCATCTCCAATTCCAGTTTCAGAGGATCAGATACCTTCTTCTGAACTCTGAAGGCATTTCACAACATGGGTGTACTTACATACATGCAGGCATTGTGTTCATTCACATGATTTAAAAATAATAAATAAAATATAAAGTCATTATGATTTTAAGATAAAGGAAATCATGGAAGGAAAAATTCTAAAATGATCTTTTTTCACATTTCAGGTGAGTTTTTATTTGTCATAATATATAAAATTAGAATTTGTCCTAGCAATGAGTCATCTCTCTGTCTTTTACTCTTCTACCTTAATTTCTATTTTTTCCAATATTCTTTTAAAATTCCATTCTAGAAGTGCTTCCTCATTTAATAATGCCAAATTTTTCATTATTCATTTGTTAAATATTTAGAAACCTGAACCACTGGCAAGATTAGCCACATTAATATGTATGTTTACATCATGATATTTATTTTATGAACATATTTTGTAAGTTGTATACTACTTTTGTACATGTAAGGAAATAATAATTAGGGAAAATAAATGTCATTACAGTTCATGAAAGTACAAAATGGCATAGCAAGGCTGCAGAAATGTTTACATGATAGTAAGTTCACAATTACACCTTGTTCTGTTTCCTATAGTTCTGTTTACTGTTTCTTTTTTTTTTTTTTTTTTATTAATTTTCAGATTTCTCATTTTTCTCTAGTAGGATAACTTTCTGTCGAGGTAATTGATCCAATTTTTCTTTAATGTTAGGACTAAAGAATAAATGATTTCTATGACCACAAGTTTACTCCTAGAAGGAGGTGCGTTTTGTTGAAAGAAGTCATGGCTACATCAGAGTTGAGAGACTGGAAGGGAATTTCATGTAAGGTCGATCTGACAGCATTCCGTGGAAATTTATCATTTCCACCCCCCCAAAAAAAGAAGAAAAACAGGGAAACAAATAAAGAAATAAACAAACCAAACAAGCACCACTTTTCTCTACCACCACTATATATTTCTTTCTTGGTTGTGCTTTCAGTTTTGCTTTTAATCATATTAGTAACAGAAAACAATTCATGCTAGAAACAATTTAGAAGGGAAATACAAATAATAAACAAACCATACATGTTCTGTTTTCTTGATGGCTCTCTGTTCAAACTGTTATAAACCAACTCCTTTTGCTTAAAAAAAGTCCTCTATTTGTCATAAGTTAGTTCAAGGTAATTTCTTTTGCTGATAATATAAAATAACCTAGCTAACAATTTTCTTTCAAAGCCAATTTTTATTGAAGCTTTGTGCATTTCATACAAAATTTCCCAATCAAATCTAGACCCATTCGCCCTTCCTTGCCCCCCCTCCAACCCCATCAGAGCTCATGCATTCTGCCAAACATACTTTTCATTTTTTTCTCAGGCTCTTTTAAAATTTTCGATGCAGAAGTTTACTGTTTCCGGCAGAAGTTTATCATTTCAATCAGCTCTTTGACCCAGTCTTTTTGCTGTTGTTGTTCCTTCCAATTTGCATCATTCCAAATATGCATATATGCATGCCACACATATATCAAGATTATGATATCATAGGTTTTAGAATCTTCAGCTTATGCTTTCTTTATTATTATTATTTTTTTTTCTTTATTAGGCTAAAAGATGTCATGTTTTCCTTAAGGAATTGTTTGAAGCCCCTCCTTGGCAAGCCCAAACAACCATGAGTCCTGCGCCTGTGCCCCACACTGAGGTCTTCCCTTCCCGTGGTCACCAAATGAGGTCCAGTAAGCACCATGGCCTGTCTTGATCGTCCTGTACTGGTCTCCATGATACAGCCTGAGTAGTCCAACAATAGCAGTCTATATTCTGAAGGGGCTGAAACCCCATTAGTTGCTCAGTCCACAAGCTGGATGTCTCAGCAGTCCCCAGCTAGCACTGAAGATTAGGAAGATTCTAAGACACGAGTCTTCAGTCCATATTGGAAGGTTGGAAAGCTGTGTCTCATGTCTTTGAAGGATGGAAAAAGCAGTGGCAGCCACAGGGTAGACATGCTTGCCAGTAAGAATTGAAGACAGGCAAAACAACAGTGCTTTTTTTTTTTTTTTTTTTTTTAAGA
>VZQC01003272.1:735360-762535 GCA_009823505.1 Rhizomys pruinosus
ACAGGATGACTGGTAACTCACATTTGCAATTTTTGATTATAGATAGTGGAATTTAAAACAAAGCAGTGCTTAGGCACAAATATTAAGAAAACGTATTCAGGGGCTGGAGAGATAGCCTAGCAGTTAAGAGCACAGACTGCTCTTGCAGAGGACCAGGGTTCAATCCCCAGCACCCACATGGTGGCTGAGAACCATCTGTAACTCCAATTCCAGGAGAACTCCAGTTCCAGGGGAATCTGAGACCCTCTTCTGACCTCCACGGCATTGCACGACACGGGTGCACAAACCTACATGCAGACAGTACATTCATACACATACAAAAATAAATAAAATTAAAAAAAAGAAAAAAAGAAAATGTGTTCAGATCTTTGAATCACCTTTAAAAATTGTAAAATTCAGTGGAGTGAAGATACATTGAAATCAAATTTTTTCACATTAGACACCTGTGAGGGTCACATCAGAGAGAATCACCATCAAAAGTGAACATTTTCTTAATTATCCAGAGGCTCCCATGCTCATATATGAAGGCAGTGTTTTGCATGTGTTATTTATTTCTACCAAACGCAATTTAAGTCATTTTATGGCTGAGTTTAATTGACAAGGATTTTCACTAATGAAACTTTCTATTTTGAACATAGATTTATATGCTATGAATGACAAGGTAAGTTAAAACAAATTTTTATTTAATATACTTTTGGACTAGGGAATCAAATTCCTGATTGACATTTAACTGACAAAAACTAGTTTCTGGATTAATAATTTTAACAAATCTGATTTCCAGAGTCATTTTCTGTCTGGGAAGCTGGCCTGCGTCACAGAAGAGCCATTAGGTTACCCCTTTAAATTGCAGTGTTCCATTGAAGAATATGAACTGAGAGATGTGTGAAGAAACAGATTTGAACAGTTAATAAGAACTGGCAGCAACAGAATGACCCCAGTGATCAAATGTGTGATTACCAGATGCCAAAGGAAATTGTAATAACCTGACGATGGTACTTTCGAGAACATTAAAAAACAAATTAAAAAAGCAAGAAAACTGAAAAAAAAGTGTGGTCTCTTAAGGTAGAGAAATGAAGTGATGATGGACAAAGCATCATAGAGCAGAGCCAAACAGCACATAATTTCTTGTTAATGGCATACGTTTTCATCAAACAAACTTATTGCTCAAACCCTCAAATATAATACATTTTAATCCAGGGATTACATATCTCATTTTGCAGATTGACTTTTTTTCATTTCACTTTCCTCTGTAAGAGATATGTTATATTTGTTTGATATCATAACTTCATCAAAACAGAATTAATTGCATATATTTTCTGTATCAGTATTTAATGAGTTGTTGTAATTGAAAAGCAATGCTGGTTTATTTTTAAAAGGTAAAGGATAACCCAAAGATAACATGGTCAGCTATGATATTTTTAGGTTATGTTACAGAATGACTTGACGTCCCTAATCATTAACTCATGGTTATATTTTATGGTTTATTAGCATGATGTATGTGTTTTTTCTCTAATATTTACTTTCATGTTGTTTCTTGTTATATTTAAAGAACTTTTATGAAATGGATTCTGTTGCTTTTATATTAAAATATTCATATTCTTAATTATTCAATCATAAGTTAATCAAGTTTTTTTAATGTTCCTTTGGTATTTGCTTTAACTTAACTCCTATAAGGTGGCTTAAAGGTACTAAGTGAGTCACTGTACTTCCTGCTACGCTCTGTTATTTTCCTAACAATCCAGTCGTGTTCAAGGTGATGTCATGTTCAAGGTGAATATATATATATATATATATATATTTCTATGGAGCACTGAGTAATCTAAGAACTATTAATCATAACTGGTCTCAGTATTTATGAAAAATTGTAATTAAGCAATATGTCTATCATGATATAAGAAAGGAACAAAGAATCTTTAGTTATCGGGGCATAATTTGACTTTTCTGACCCCCTCCTGACCTAGAACAGCATACAAAACCATAAACAGACAGTATTTATCTAAACACACATGGTGTTTTGCAACAAATACTCTTAACAATTTCTTGTTTTAATCATGCTTCCAAGGTCCCTGCTTTCAGTAATTGTATTTTTACAATATACACACATTCTGAGCCAGGGGCAAGGAAGGGCTATGAGGGAGAAATAGGGAACATAGTTTCAGATTAAAGCTCTGTTTTTAGCTCAGATTGTAAAAGTTGATTGCAAGTGGAGCCCAAGGCTGAGTAAGCTCGCTGACATTATTTTCCTAGAGGCTAGCTCAATTTAAATAATCTGAATATACAGTAGCAAGGTAGAGTGAATAGATACTATTAAAAGATTTCAAAATATAAAATTAACTTTGGTTAAAGGGTAAGATAAGACAGGAGACAATCCAAGGAAAACTATTCCCTCAGTTTTTGTATACTTTCTATCTGTGAAGTATACTTTCTCTGCTTGTGAAGTCAGAGACCAGACTCTGTTGTGATGGTACACTGAATTTGTAGATTGCTTTTAGTAGGGTGCCATTTTCATAATTTTAATTCTTCCAAACCATGACTGTGGGAGATCTTTCCATCTCCTACTAATACAGGTGAAGTTTGATGAGTAGAAACAAGGCACATTGCTAACAGAGGATAGAGCTATATGGGAGTGTACACTTTACTGGGAGAACACAGTGGTCTTTAAATGAGATGATCTGCAAGTCCCTTCAACTTTATTACGATTTTGTCCTGGTACAGTTTTATTGAAAATCTTATACTCTTTCCTGATAGGATACATTTGAAAACAAATTAAGAGGTAGGAAGAGGTGATCAGAAAATTATAAATAAAGTCGTGGAACTGGATAATCCACTATTTGGATATCTCTTATTCAATTATGACATAATCTCATTTTTTTAGACTGGTGTTTAATATTAACCAAGCCTTATCCATGGTTTCCAGATTTCATTTTTTTTTCTGTTTTATTTGGTTTCTTTGGGTGTTTCTGTTCTTTTTTTAATATATTTTAAAATTTTATTTATTTCTGTATGTGTATGAATGTACTGTTTGCATGCAGGTGTGTGCACCCGTGAAGTTCAATGCCACAGAGGTCAGAAGAGAGCGTCGAATTCCCCTGGAACTGGAGTTAAAGACGGTTTTCAGCTGCCATGTGGGTGCTGGGGATGGAACCCGGGTCCTCTGTACGAGGCAACTGCTAGGCCATCTCTCCAACCCCAGGGTGTTTCTGTTCTTAAGTAATTAAGCCTTAAGAGGTCTGGGCTCAGATGTCCCTCTGTTTTTATAAGGTTCAATGAAAACCCAAACACAATAATAATTAGGATCACAAAGTTGCTTTCATAAGTGTTTCTAGATTTTGCATATGATTAACTACATTCTAACAATTGTTTGTTTTTTCTTTTATTTTTCTTTTGTTTCATTCATTTAAATTGACAACTCAAGACTAAACCGAGGCCTGGTTAATAAAAATCTCTGGAGTGAGACTAAAACACAAATCTTAAACAAACATTTGAGCCAAAAATCTTGAACGAAGGCTAAAAGATGACAAAGAGCAATGATGGAACCATGCACGTAATAGATATAGTAGAAAAATTCCATCGTGACAGTATCTGAAAACAGGTTTTATATAAGAAGCAAGGATGTTTCAGTCTTTCTCCCAGCTTGGAAATAGCATTTTGCTCACACAGTAAAGATCTTATCCTGGAGGAAATAAAATGTCAGTTGATATTAAATTACAGGGAGATAGAGGAAGATTAATCAAAATTGAACAATGAGCTACAGGCCTAAGAATATTATATATACACACACAATGAATAACCCAAGATGGTAATCATACAAAATTATAGAATGGAAAGGGCCCATTGTCTCTGACACTGAAAATAAATGTTACACAGCAAGGCAGCTTCTTAGGTGTCAGGTTGGCAATCATTGGAAGGATATTTTTACTGAAGTTGAGATATGTCAAAAATATATTTAAAAAATTATATAATGATCTGATCTGTATTTTGAAAGATTAATGATTCAGATAGTGAAGTTGAGATTACATGTTGTGTTTCTTTGGGCAAAGAGATAAAGTGCCAATGCATTATTATTATTTGCAGAGTGATGCAAAGTGTATAATTACTTCCAGAACATGGTACACAAAAGCAGTTCTCCCGTGTTGACATTTGTCCCACTTACTAAAGTTGTTATTGAAACTAGCAACAACCAGTTTTCTTCTGTCACTATGCAAATACAGGGTGTATTCTATAATTGCTAACTTCTTCTAATTATTCCTTTACTCAGTGGTCATAAGTAGCTTCTCTTCACATTATATTCATTGCCTTGATACTAAGAGAAAATTTTATAGCTCTAGTTCTGTGTCAAAAAGTTTCTTTTTCACATCATGTTGCTAACTGAGATTCTTTGCAATTATACATACTTAAACCAAATAAATAATTTTCACCTTTTTATTAGAAAAGGAAGCAGTGACACCTGAGTTTTTCTTTCCTATGCAAGATTTGGAGACTAAAATGTTGATTTGTAATTTTTGTGGGAATATTGCTGCCCTTGACAGAGAGTCAGTTTCTAAAAATAAATAATAAATTGAAAGAATTAGTTCACACAATGAAGGAAAATATTAACAGTGAAACGGGTATGTTAGTCTATGAGTAAGTATTAACTGGAACTGTAAAATGTGTTTTTCAGCCAGGCGTGGTGGTACATGCCTTTAATCATACACTTGAGAGGCAGAGGCGGTGGATCTCTGTGAGTTCAAGGGCAGCCAGGTCTACAGAGCGAGCTCCACGACAGCCAGGTCGGCAGGGAGACCCTGCCTCAAAATACCAAGATAAATCAATCAATCAATCAATACATAAATAATAAATAAATAAATAAATAAATTTTGTTTTTCACTAATATTATGTAGAACATTGGACAGATCTCACATAAGAAATATTGTCATTAGAGAATGCATTCTAAGGCTGTTGGGCATCGTAATGGGAGTTGTTAGCGATACCTAGAGTGCTAGGAATTGTGGTATTAACTACAACTCTGAAACAAAAGCTATTTATATGTTAACATCTTTGTTGGTGTGATAAAACACCAGTATCAACTGAAGATTATATAAGAAAGAGATTATTTTGGTTTACAGTTCCAGAAGGTCAATTCAAGAGGGCAGGCAAAGCATCAAATGGCATGCATGGAGGCTGGAGCAGGTAAATGAGAGCTCAACTTTTATGAACAGAGAGCACATTGAAACAAGGCTATTAACTCTCAAATCCCACCCCTAGGGGCACACTTCTTCCAGCAAAGCCATACCTCCTGAAGATTTCACGATTTACCAAACAACTCCAATAACTAGGAAGGGCAACATATTCAAATACTTGTACCTGTTGGGGGCCATTTCTTATTAAAACTACCACATCATTTGAAAACTATTTTGTAGTCTAAGAATGATGCTTGTGTAGCTAGAACGCTATCTTTAAAAGTATGTAGGAGGGAGAGGACAGGTATCTTAGCAGTGAGAAACCTGTGAAGAACCAAGTTCTAGAACTCAATGGAAAAAGAAGCTGATACCACAAGTAAGTCAGAATCACTTAAACACATTTTATGTCTTTTTTCACCTTCCAGAATTTCAAAGCCTCCACTTTCATCATCATCATTATTATTATTTCTCTATGAGCTTGTAAAGAGGCAAGAGTTTAAACCCATACAGCATTCAAAGAAGAACAAACCTAAGATTACATAAAATTACACCTAGATTTTAATTATGTAGCATATTTATTAAAAGGAATTGAAACTGAACGTGAATCGGCCTTGTTTTCAGTTTGTTTGATTAAGCATTGTATATACATGAAAGAGTCAAAGTCCCATCATATACAGAATACTCTATAAATTTTTGACCAATAAATAGGTAAGTGAATGACCAAATGAATGGGCATAATCAAACGCAAATTTCATTCTCACACAATGGACCCAGTAAAACTGTTTTCTCCTTAGACGGTCTAAGATTCAGTTATTGAATATCCTTTTCATCTCTAAATCAAATAAACCTGCTTCCTGACTATAGTTCCTGACCATAGTTACTGGTCATTTTAAGATGCCGACAGGCCTTCTTATGCCCAAACCCATCTAGTCTGAACTGTGGAGCATCCCTTATCATTTGCTTCATTCATGCAGATATAACTGACCCCAATCCACACTTCCTTGCTGTCTAGCTCCTATGACGATACCATACTGTAAGTACATTGACGGGTGTTATGAACTAAATCGGTGGCTCCCAGAATTCAGGCTTTAATGTGACATATCTTCCTTGCTTGCTATTTGACCTCTGATTCCCAGCATTGGAACCCAGCAAGGGAATGCGCCATTAAATGCATGATTAATAAATTAAGAAGGGAATAAGAAATGAGAGACTTGATCTGCTTGACTATATAAAAGGAAAGAATGATCATGATTGAAAAGTTTGGTAAATGGCTGGATTCCTTGGAAAGGTATGCCTCAATAATTATTATGATTTATTTTCAAGCTTTTAAATCATAAATATATTAATTAGCCTTATAGGTGTTTTACTGTAATAAATTATTTTATGTTTTTCATTAAAGTATTAATTGATTTTTGAATTTCATTTTAGGTACATTTTATAATTATAAACCATAAGATAATTAATTTATTATATAAGATAATCTCTGAAGGGTTTCTAAATATCAAACTAGAAATGCTTTTTTTAAAATTTTATTTTCGTATGTGTATGAATGTACTGTCTGCTTGCAGGTTTGTGCACCCATGTCGTGCAATGCCATGGAGGTCAGAAGAGAGCGTCGAATTCCCCTGGAACTGGAGTTAAAGACGGTTTTCAGCTGCCATGTGGGTGCTGACGATAGAACCCAGGTCCTCTAAAAGAGCAGTTGGTGCTCTTAACCACTAGGCCTTCTCTCCAGGCCCCAGAAATGCTTTTTTTTTTTTTTTTTTTTAAGTGAAGCATGTTAAATACCTGACAATATAACTTTAACTTCATACTACAAAAGCTAATATTTTTGTTTCTAGCATTTTCCAAAGTTTAAATTTATCCTATCAACAACTACACTTGGAGGTACTGTTTATGAATTTAACTTTCTTAATGGAGATGTTTTTAAAATTATCTAGAAAAATGTACCTTTACTATCATTATTAGAGCTACTCTGGAGTTAGCCAGGTGGATTTAGACTTTGACTGCCTTTGAAATATTTTTGAAATATAGTTTATCTGTAATATGCTATCATTTTATTATAAGCCACAAAAATTATACACAGAAAACTTTGGTTGTTTATTTTTCTAAAGAATTTATTTTTTTTAAATCTTCATTCTTTACTACTTTGTTACAAATTTTATTAAAATCTTTAATAAAGACTCAATTGTGATAGCATAATATCATAATAAATAAAGAATATGCATAAGGTCTACCTCTTTTGTTACTGATTCCATACAATCACACTTGCATGTTTTTCAAAACTTGATATAGAAATGTACCATTTCTGGTCAATAATACTGTTCCAAAATGTGGAGAATGTCAAATAAGATAGATTTTGCTAAGAATGTATTTTTTTATTTTAGATGTAAGATGATTTTTCTACCTTCTCAATGTAAACTTTGGGGAGAAGGTACTTCTTGCCAGATTGGATATATAAATGTCCTAGTAGTGATTATGCTGGCACCCAAGTGTCCGCTCATGGTAAGCACTGCCTGATCATTTTATGTATTTTGTGACCATTTCAAGGATATATTCAGTTCACAAATGTGTATGTATTTCTTTTTGTATTATATACACACATTTAAAATGTCATTTGGAAAAATTGACTTGAGGAGTGTGTCCTGCATAGATCATCTCTGTTTTAAAATTTCTATAATTATTTTGAGGCATAAAATATATCTAGTCATAACCTGAGGGAAACTCAGACATTGCCTGCCCTCTCACGGGAGGACATCTTTCCCCAAATGACAGGCATATCTGTCACAGGGCGAGATGATTTATCTCCTCTGATTTCATTCCATAAAGACGCCCTATACAAGGTGAAGTGATAATTTTCCTCAGAGTTAACATGTCCAACGTCTCATTTTTCATTCTAGTCCTTGTGAAATGACATCGAACACTAAATTGGGGACTAATTTTAGTGGTGAGATTTGGCTGCCTGCCCACTTCTCTGGGAAAACAAGCAAATTATCTGTACTTTTAAGTTACAGATGTCACAGAACATTTGAATCTGATCTTTTTAAACTCAAAATCCAGAGAAAATAACAAATAATATTCCTGACAAAATAAATTAAATATGAAAATGTCACATTTGTGGAAATTAGTCAACATAAAAGTTTGAATTTAAGGGCAAGAAGTCTGACAGTATTCATGACAGCCACACATGAAAATATATAATTAATTTTGTATCGTTCAGGAAAATACAGAATAATAATTACCTATAAAATTTCAGCTAGTCAATGTACTGTTTTAAAATATGATTTGTAAAAATTTGTCTATGGTCATATATGGAGTTCTCTGGAGTCTCCAGTAGTGAGATAGCTGAGTCATATGATAGCTGTATTTTTAATTGTTGAAAAACCTCCAAACTGGTTTCCATTGCCCTTTTACTAACTTGCACAACCCCAGGAAGTGAGTAAATGTTCCCGTTAATCCACATCCTCTCCAACACTTTTTGTCAGATTTCTTGAGGAGAGCCATTCTGACCCATCTAAAATGGCATTCAAATAATTTTAATTACATTTATTTCCGTGAGGACTAGTAATGTCCTCAACAACTGACCTTCTTTCTTTCTCTTTCTTTCTTTCTTTCTTTCTTTCTTTCTTTCTTTCTTTCTTTCTTTCTTTCTTTCTTTCTTTCTCTCTCTCTCTCTCTCTCTTTCTTTCTTTCTTTCTTTCTGTTTATTTTTTGATGATTTGTGTATTTCTTTTTTAAGCTTTAAAACAATTAAAAAATTTTTTATTAATTTTTATTTATTTCTGTATGTGCATGAATGTACTGTCTGCATGCAAGTCCGTGCACCCGTTCCGTGCAATGCCACGGAATTTTAAAATTTTATTTATTTTTTTATGTGTATGACTGTACTGTATGCACGTAGGTTGGTGCACCCATGTCGTGCAGTGCCGCGGAAGTCAGAAGAGGGCGTCGGATTCCCCTGGAACTGAAGTTAAAGGCAGTTGTTAGCAACCATGTGGGTGCTGGGAATTGAACCCGGGACCTCTGCAAGAGCAGTCGGGGCTCTTAACTGCTGAGCCATCTCTCCAGCCCCAATTTGTGTATTTCATGCATTATTTTTCAGCGCAATTTAGACACATTTCCCTCTCCCTGCCCCCCACCCCACTCCAGTTCATGCCTTCTGCCATACATATTTTGCATCTTTCTCTCAGTCTTTCCAAAGTTTTTCACTGCAGAGGCTTGTTGTTTTGGGCACAGCTTAACTGTATCAGTCAGTTCTTTGACTCAGTCTTTATGTCGTTGTTGTTCCCTCCCCTTTGTATTATTCCAAAATATGCCTATATAACCAACACTGTGTATCAAAATTATGACCTCCAAGAATAACCTGTACGTTAATTCCAAAATATGTTTAAGCATTCACTTTTTTCCCCTTTAATTTTATATTACTCTAAGATATGAATACATACCTTCCACCCATATACAGTAATTACAGAGTCTGAAAATAAGTGGCAGGTCAATCATAGAGCCAATAAAGAGATTCATATTATGTCAGCACATTTGTTTTCAGATAAAAATAAATATAATAATAATAGTGTTGTTCAGCATGCCTTTCAACTGGGGATTTGGTGTTAACGTCCACAAAGGAGGGTATCCATTTTTGGAATTCACATTTTTACCCTTTAATTTTATATTACTGTAAAGTATGCATGCATACCCGCCCCCCCACTACCACACTTACAAAGTCTGAAATTAGTGGTAAGTTAATTCTAGATCACATTAAGGTATTCACATTGTAATGGTACAGTAGCTTTCAGGTAAGAGAAAATATTTCTCAGTTTGCCTTACTACTAGGTATTTGGTGCTACCATCCACAGATGAAGGATACCATTCATTCTTTGTTTTTCTGGGACTGTGTTACTTGACTTAGCATAATGTCTTCTAGTTCCATCCATTTACCTGCAATTCATGATGTCATCTTTCTTTACTGCTGCATAGAACTCCCATTTGTGTAGATTTACCACATTTCTCTATCCACTCATTGGTTGAGGGGCACTTGGGTTGGTTCCAGCTCTTCACTATTGTGAAGAGAGCTGTAATAAGCATAGCTGTACATGTATCTTTGTAGTAGGATGAGTCTTGCGGGTATATACCCAGGAGTGGTATTGACTGGGTCAGGTGGTAGGCTCATTCTGAGTCTTTTAAGGGTTCACCACACTGCTTTCCATAGTGGTTGTATGAGTTTGCATTCTCATCGGTAGTGGATGAGCATTCCTGTTTCCCTACATCCTCTCCAGTATTTGGTGTCTTGTTTTTCATGATCTTAGATAGTCTTATTGGAGTAGGATGATATCTTAGTGGGGTTTTAATTTGCATTTCCTTAATTATTAATGATGTGGAACACTTTTTAAGATGTTTCTCAGCCATCTTTAATTCCTCACTTGTGAAGTTCTGTTCAGCTTTACTTCATCTCTTGATGGGTCATTTGTTTTTTAGGTCTTTTTTGAGATAGATTTATATATTTTGGATGTTAATGCTCTGTTCAGATGTATCACTGGTGAAGGTTTTCTCCCACTCTGTGGGTTTTCTCTTCACTTCATTGATTGTTTCTTTCACAGTACAGAAGCTTTTGAGTTTAATGAGATCCCACTTGTCAATTGTTGACTTTATTTCCTGCACAGATGCTGTTTGATTTAGAAAGTCTTTCCTACACCTATGTCTTGGATGCTGGCAACATTTTCTTCTGTCATCTTCAGAGTGTCAGGTTTCATGTTGAGGTCTTTGCTCCACTTGGAGTTGATTTTTGTACAGGATGAGAGGTAGAGGTTTAATTTTATTCTTCTACAAATGGTGATCCAGTTTTGCCAGCACCATTTACTGAAGATGCTATCTTTCCTCCATTGAGTATTTTTTAGCCCCTTTGTCAAATATGAGGTGGCTGAAATTGTATGTACTCAAGTTTGGATCTTCAATTTTGTTCAATTGGTATACAGGCCTGTTTGTGTGCCAGTACCAGGCTGTTTTTATGACTATAACCCTGTAATATAGTTTTAAGTTTGATATAGTGATCCACCCTGTATTGTACTTTTCACTCAGGCTCACTTTGGTTATTCAAGGTCTTTTGTTTTTTCATATGAATTTAAGGATTTATTTTCAGTCTATTAAGAAACTCATATGGATTTTAATTGGGATTGTATTGAATTTGTATAACAATTTGGGTAGTGATGGACATTTTTTTATATTATTTTTCAATCCATGAGCATGGAGGCCTTTCCATCTTTTGATTGTCATCTCAATCTCACTTCTTCGGGGTTTTAAAATTTTTTGTCTTTGGTGTCTTTGGTTATGTATTCCCATGTATTTTTAATTTTATTTTATTTTCTTTTATTTTTTTATTTTATTTTTGAGGCTATTGTGTTGAGAACGTCTCTTTATATTTCTCTCCAGTTGTTAGTGTAAAGAAGGCTACTGCTTTTTGCTGGTTTCTTTTTTCCTGCCCACTTTACCTGACCACTTTTATCATTTCTCGAGTTTCTTCTGTGGGATCTTGTGATCCCACTACGGTCTATCCTCTCATCTGAAAACCCGGGATACAACTTCGTTTACTGACTTGACTCTTTTGTTCCCTTTCTTGCCTTTTTGCCCATGCAAGCTCCGACTTCAAGCACTAATCTGAAGGAGTGGCACGTGGGGGCAGCCTGTGCTGGTATCCTGCTTTAACCGGGAACTGTTTCTCTGTGAGTCTCCCTTTAGCCTGTGTTTTGGCAGGGGGTTTCCTTGTATGTCTCTATGTACGCCGTTCGAGGACTGTTCCTATTCATTCCCATTCCCTGACTAGGCCTTTCAGCATGCAAGGATGCTTGGGATTTATGTCAAGGCTTTATCATGGATTTGAGATGAGCAGTGTGTTTCGTCTTTGGTCCATTTATGTGTTGTATCTTTATTGATTTTACATATGTTGACCCCTTATCTCTGGTGTAATGCAACTTGATCATGATGGACGACTCTTTTTGATGTGGGTCCTATGCAGTTGGCAAAGTATTTTTTTGTTGTTGTTTTTTTTTGGTTTTTTTTTTTTTTTTTTTGGCTTTTTAGACAGGGTCTCCCCGTAAGCCCCAGCTGTCTGGACTGCTCTGTAGACCAGGCGACCAGCCGCCTTGAACCACAGACATCTCGTCTAGCCTTGCCTCCCAAGTGCATGGATTAAAAGCGTTTGTACCACCAGGCCTAGGCTGCAAGTATTTTTTTTTTTTCTTTGAAATTTTTGCATCTACCTTCATTATATGGTGGGGGTTATGTTTTCTTTTTTTGGTTTTGTAATCTTTGCCTCTGATGGGTTGGGGTTTAGAGTTATGCGGCTTCATCAGAAGAGAATTTGGGAGTTTTCCCTCTGTTCGTATCCTTACTGTACAGTTTTTAATAATAATGGTTGCCAAGTCCTCTTTAAAAATGTTTTATAGAATTCTGTTGTGACCATGTTATTTTTCTTATTTGGGAGGTTTACATGCATGTTAGCAACATCCTCATATATTATGGGTCTAAAATTTAAGCTGTCACTCTCTTTTTGGTTAAGCTTTGATGAACTCCAGGATTTCAAATATCCATCTACTCATCCATTTTTCCGAGATTTTCCTAATTTAGTAGAACATATAGTTTTTGAAGTATTCTTCAGTATATTGTGTGGATCTTTTCTCTGTCTGTTTGATATGTTTCCACTTTCATCAGGAATGAATATGAGTTTCAGTTCTCTTCTCTTTCTTTCTTGTTAACTGGATAGGGGGTTTTTTTCCATGTCTATCTTTGTTATCTCTTCAAAGAACAGCTTTTGGAGATCTTGATTCTTATATGTTGTTTCTTTGTTTCTATTTCTCGTGATTTGCCTTATTTTGTGATTTTCTGTCTTTTTTTTGGTTCTTTTTGTTTCTCAAAGTTTTTTTAAGTTTTATTTTTTTTTTTTTTTTTTTTTTTTTTTTTTTATTTGTCTCTTTTTTTTTATGTAGGCACTGAGGGCTGTATAACTTCCACTCTTTAGGACTGCTTTTAAAAGTATCTCATAGGTTTTGCTTGTTACATTTATTCTATTTTCATTTTAGTTCCAAGGACTGTTTCTATTTCTTCCTTGCCCATTCATTATTTCAAGAGTGTATTGTTTGTTTCCACGTGTTCTTGTAGATAGTTGAGATTATTCTGGTGTTGATATTGACTTTATTGCAACTGCGGTCTGATAGAATGCATGAAAATTATTTCATTGCTTTGTATTTGTAGAGGATTTTTCTGTGTCCCAGATAGGTATAATCCATTTGGAGATGATTCCATGGGGGGCTGAGTAGAAGTATCAATATCTCTGGTGTTTGGATGAAGAATATTCGTGTAGATATCTGGAGGTTCATTTTGGTGTCATGGTACTTGTTCAGTTCACATATCTCTCTGCTTTATTCCTTTGTCCAGCTGCCTATCTACTGGGCCTCAAGTGGGGTGTTGAAATCCCTCACTATTACTTTCTGGATCAATCTGTGCCTAGCGGTCCTGTAGAATTGTTTTATAAATTTGCGTGCACCGGATTTGTTGGGATATATATTCCATGACATGCAATCTCTTCATGGGTTTACTTAGATCCTTTAATAAATGATTGTAATGGCCTTGTCTTGTACTCTCGTTCTGTTATTAGTTTACTTTGAAGTTTATTTTTCTGATATTAAAATAGTAATCCTGCTTGCTTTTTGGTATCATTTGTTTGGACTATTTTTCTTCATCCTTTCACTTTAAGTTGGTGTCTATTCTTGAGGGTGCGAGTTTTTTTTGTTTTTTGTTTTTTTTTTTTTTTGAATAATATATATAGGTTCTGTTTCCTACACCATTCTTCCAGTCTATGTCTTTTGACTGGGGAATCAGCCCTTAATATTTAAAGTTATTATTGAGCGATGTGCTGCTTTCTTTTGCCTTTATTTCTGTTTTCATTCTGGGTCAATGTATGTATTTGCAGTTATACGTTTCGTCATTACTCTCTTCACGTGCTTGGGGATCTTGACCTTTCCTTCTGAACTTTGAATATTCGAAGTATTTTCTTAAGGGTTGGCTTCCTGGTCCTGAATCATTTCATTTTGTTAATGTCATGAAAGATTTTATATACTTCAAATATGATTGACTTTTTTGGGGTATAATAAAATGGGTTGGAATATGAATTCATTTTAGTACTGGGAAAACTTTGGTTCAAGCTCTTCTAGCTTTCAAACTTTGCACTGAAAAGTCAAGCTATAAACTCTGATGGTTTTTTATTTATATGTAACTTGTTTTTTCTCTTGTGGCCTCAGTAATTTGTATTTGTTTTGGGCATCTAGCATTTTAACTATGATTATGGCGTGGGGTGGGGGTATTCCTTTTTCTGATTCTTGTCTATTTGGTTGTCTATGTGCTTCTTGTATTTGTATGGGTTTGTCTTCTTTCAGTTTGGGGAAATTTTCTTCTATTATTATGTTGAAGATCTGATCAATAACTTTGTCCTGAGATCCTTCTCCTTCCTCTGTTCCTATGATGCAAATGTTTGATCTTTGCATAGTGTCCCATATTACCTGATTGTTCTACTCTTGTGATTCTTAAATTTTTAGTACTCTTTGTTTGAGCATTGCAGTTCCTCCACCTTGTCTTTAAGTGTTGATATTCTACTTTCTGCTTCATCCAATCTCTTAGAGGCTTTCTCCCATCTTTTCCTCCTGATTGGATGGGTGTGTCATTTCCTTTTTCACTTCATCCTATGATTTTTCAGTTTTTAGTATATCCAGTTCCATTTGGAGTTCATCATTCTCTCCTTCTAGATCCTTGATTCTCTGGTTGGTTTCCTGTTTCATTTCAGCATGGTGTCTCTTCAGTGTTTCCACTTCATTCCTGGGCTTCTCCCTTCATTTCTTTGAGTATGTCCTATTATTGTTGTTTTAAGATATGTGTCCTGGGTTATCTCCAGGAAGAATTCATTGTTGGAGTCCTCTATAGGACTGGTAGATTTTGTTGGGGATTTATTATGTCCTTTTCCCATGTTGTTGATTTTCTTTAGTGCTCTTAGCATGTGGATTTGATTTGTTGCTTATAGTCTGATGTGAAATTCAAGTGCTTCTTCCTTTGGTTGAAGGCCTGTTCTTCTAGATTGGAAGGTTGGCTGTCTCTTCCGTAACTTTGTGCTCAGAGTCACCTTCTCTGTTCCCACTGGCATGACCACAAGGAAGAGTGGCTTGCACTGATTTTTTCCAGCCTAATACTGTTACTGACCAGGTAACTGTAGGGCCTTACCAGATTTGGTCTGGAAGTTGGAGCAACTTCAAGGAAGTGAAGAGAAAACCCACAGAGTGTGAGGAAACCTTCACCAGTGATACACTAGACAGGGCATTGATTTACAGAATATATAAATGACTCAAAAAACAAAAAAAAGTAAGAAAACAAATGACTCATTGAGAAGATGGAGTAAAAAGCTGAACAGTGACTTCACCAGTGAGGAAATCAAGATGGCTGAGAAACATCTTAAAAAGTGTTCAACATCATTAATAATTAAGGAAGTGCAAATTAAAACCACGCTCAGGTATCATCTCACTCCAATACGACTGGCTAAGATCAAGAAAACAAAAGACACCAAATGCTGGAGAGGTTGTGGGGAAAGGAGAACACTCATACACTGCTGGTCGGAATGTAAACTTGTACATCCATTATGGAAAGCAGTGTGGAGAACCCTTAAAAGACTGAAAATGAGCCTACCATCTGACTCATTCATACCACTCCTGGGTATATTTCCACAAGACTCAACCTACCACAAAGATACATGCGCATCCATGTTTACTGCAGCTCTCTTCACAATAGGGAAGAACTGGAATCAACCCAAATGCCCCTCAACAGAGGAGTGGATGACAAAAATGTGGTACATCTACACAATGGAGTTCTATTCAGCAATAAAGAAAGATGACATCATGAACTTTGCAGGTAAATGGATTGAGGTCAAAGCCATTATGCTAAGTGAAGTAACACAGTCCCAGAAAAACAAGTGAGGAATGGTATTCCTTATTTGTGGATGCTAACACCAAATCCCCAGGTGAAAGGCAAGCTGAACAACATTATTATTATATATCTGTTTAGCTATTGTTATAAAGTAAATCTCTCAAACTGTCTAAGAATCCACCCGCACTTATTTTTAGAGTCTGTAATTACTGTAATATGGGAGTGTGGTGGTGTTATGAGTGGTCTTCCCATAGGCCTAGGTAAACAGACGTTTTGTCTCCAGTTGGTGGCGCTGTTTGTAGGTCCTGTGGTGTGTGGCCATGCTGGAGGAAGTGTGTCAAATGTGTCACTGGGGGCAGACTTAGTGAGTTTTTTTTAATTTAATTTTTTATTGTTGCTTTGTGCATTATCATTACATATTTTCCAATTTCAGATCAGGCATATTTCACTTTCCCTTCCCCCCCACCCCCACTCCATCCAGATCATGCCATTCTGCCATAACTGTCCTGCATCTTTCTCTCCATTTTTTTTTTTTTCATTTTTTAGCTATAAGTGAATAATCCATGAGTACAAGCATCCTTCGTGCAAAAACCAATCTGCAGGCTGTTGTGCCCACCTCCCACAGCCCCACCATCCAGTGGGGGGTGACAGGTTTGTTTGTTCAATCAAGGTTGATCAAATGAGGGTCCAGACTACATCACTGTACTTTCACCATTCACCCAATCGCAAACCTTTACATTCTACCACCACCCCTCTTCTGCAGATTGTTCCCTAAGGCTTAGAAAAGGGGCCACAAGGTGGATGAGAAGTAAACAGTCCCAACTCTCTCTGGAGCTGTGACTTGGACTCTGGTCATATTCTGGCTGTTTCCTTTCATAAGGTGACAGTTTGTCCAGGAGTAACCTTTTGATCCTACTGAATGAAGCATAAGCAATTAGATGATGGTATTTAAGGCAGCACAAATCGTTTATGGTAGGTTACTTTTGGCATAAACACAGATGTTTGGATGATAGTTAATCCATGAATTATATTTCCCCCCCTGTTAAATATTACAGGGTCTTTACTGTGGCTTATAACATCTGCGGCAACCTGTGAGGATGTAAGCTTGGGCATCAGCCATGGGTTATATTCCTCCAAGGAGAGAGCCAATAGCCAAATTAGATTAGGGATATACAGTGCATGGTTGCTTCTGCTGCACAGTATTTCAGGCAGGTGAGGTGTAGCTGGTGCTGATGGTGGAAGTCTTGCTTGACTCAGGGAGACCCGTTATTTTGCATTATTGGTTAGTGGCCTTTGGTAACACTCTCTGGCATTCCAGAGGCCATCTGTAAATTGCATGTGTGGTCTCAATACCATCCCTCCATGTTAACTTCAGGTCTTCTGCAGCAGGGTTTTATCGCCTCTCCTCCTGCAGGTATCCCTACTTAGAGGCAAGGAGCCCTTACCTTTTGTGGGGCCTTGGATCCCCTGGCAACATCCACCTGGTAGAACAATCCATTGGCTATTTCAGAAGCTCCTGCAATTAATATAACTTTCCCTAAGTGAAATAACCCCAAGGACTTTAGTTATTATATTTGGTTCTGAACAGAGTATAATCTTTTTCAACAGTTCTTATGTCTATTAGTTTTAACAAGCCTCATGGTCTTCCCACTCAAACCTCTTCTAACTTCCTGTGCTTCTTTGCAAGATGTGTGGACCCTTGGCTTGCTGCTCCAGCCACCAAGCCTCTGCAGCCGCCTGCCTCCCATCTCACAATGGACTCTAAATTCCCTGGAACAGTCAAAATTGTAAGCTTAAATCAACTCTTCCTTTTAGTAAGTTCCTTGGCCGTGGTGTTTTATCACAGCAACAGAAAAGTTGACTAATAATATAGTTATGTGGTACCAGAGAGTGTGGGCTGTTGGCTGTGAAGGACCTAACCATGTGGAATGTTTTTGGAGAAATGTGGAAGAATTGGGAACTTTGGGCTATAAAAGCATTTGACTGCTATAAGCAGAGCTAATGGGCCATTCTAGTAGAAAGCCTGGAAGAAGCATGGCTGCAAAAGATGGAGTTCCAGGGGAAAATAAAGACTTAGGGCAGCAACTGGGATATTTTAAAAAGAGTTTGGCAGCAATTTGCCCACAGCCCAAATACTTGCTCTGATTGCCTAAGTTGAAAAGCAATGGACTTGATGTCTTTGGCAGAGGATATTGCAAGACAGCCTAAAGTAGAATATGGTGGGCGGTGGCTTTTAAATGGTGAGAAATATTGTTGCAGATCTACAGTGAAGAAGAGCAAATGGGGCCGAAAGAAATGCAGAATGTACAAGTTTGGATCTGATAACTGCACTAGGGGAAGATTAAAGGTGGGGCCCAAGGCATGTGAATGGAGAGTTCCCTTTTGATAAGGAGATTAAAGTGATAAGGAAGGGCCTCGAGATTTTCAGTAAGCAACAGAATCAGTACCTTCAGGCAAGACCACACCCAGCTAATCCTCCAACAAGTCCAGAGTGGAGAAAAGTTGCGAATGTGGTTGAAATGGGCCAGGGTCCATCCCGAACTTGCTAGCCTAATTGGCAATGTCATTTACGTGGTGCTGGCTTTAGAGGCTTCATATGAAGTTTGCAAGAGTGTAGGGGTTCTTCAGTTCTTCCTCCACGTTTCAGAGAGCCAAAGAGGTCAAGCAGAGTACAGCATGGGTGTCCCTGAATAAAGAAGCCCTGATAGGCCATTGCATGGAAGCTGTGAATGTGAAGCCTGGTTGGCAGTGGCGACCCCAAGAAGACATTCAAGAATGCCGGAGCTGTGAGATATTTGCCAAAGAGACCTGCATACAGGGAGTGATACCTCGTTCAAGCCTGAGAAAGAGATGTATGTTTCAGGCAAAGCTGGAAGAGCTGAGGCCATCTAAGCCCCTTTGAAAGTAAAGTACCAGAGTTTTGCATGTGGGAGCTACTGGACTGGTTTTTCCCTGCTGGTTTTGGTCTTGTTTTGGTCAGTGTTTCCTCACTATGCCTCTATTACTCCCTTTTGGAATGGGGATGTGTGTTCAGTTCCACTGTATGTTGGGAGTTTGTAATTTGTTCTTTTGATTTTACCAGGAGCTACAGTTTTTAGGAGGTTGGCCTGATCTCAGAAGAGACTGGACTATAGACTTTTAAAATGGCATTGGAAACTGGTAAAGACTATGGATCTTTTAAAGGTTGGAACTAAATGCATTTTGCATTGTATATAGGGGTCAGGAGCATATGGGGGCCAGGAAGTGGAAAGTGGTGGTTTTGAATGAGTGTTGCCCTCCCCCAAGGCTCTAGGTATTCAGACGTTTTGTCTCCCGTTGGTGACTGTCCTGTTTTTGGAGGTCTTGGGGTGTGGTGGCCGTGCTGGAGGGAAGTGTGTCACTGGGGGCCAGGCTAATGAGTTTTTAACAAGCCTCTGTGGTCTCCAGTGCCGCCCTCATCTCTGTGCTTCCTGTGGCTCTTTGGCGAGACGTGACCGCTTGGCCTTGGTGCTCCCGCGCCATGCCTCTCCAAGCACCATGCCTTCCCCGCCACAACGAACTCCTAATTCCCTGGAACCCGTCAATCGTAAGCTCAAATAAAACCTTTCCTTTTATGAGGAGTTCCTTGGTCATGTGTTTTTATCACAGCAACAGAAAAGTGACTATACAGGGTGGAAAGTATGCATCCTTATTTTATAGTAATATAAAATTATGGGGAAAATGTGAATTCCTAAACATGATAAAAAAGAACATTTTGCTGAGGTGAATTTTATCCTAGACAACCTGTAGTAATCATCCAAACTTTGATAATTTTGGCTACACTTTCTGGGAAAGTAATCATAATCAATTAGAAGGAGGGGTAATTTAATCACATAAATCCTTATTATTTATTTATTTTTTTTGTCTTTTTTTTTTTTTTTTTTTTTCTTTTCCTTTTTTTGGAACTCATTATGTAGATCCCAGGCTGGCCTTGAACTCACAGGATTAGACCTGCCTTCTGGCCTCTCCAAGTGCTGAGATTAAAGGCGTGCACACTGGCAATAAATCCTCTCTTTTAAGGGGTACATTCTCTGCAACAGAAATCTCAGAGATATTTAAAGTCTAGTAATTTAGCATTTAAATGAGGCTAAGGATGATTGTTTTGATATGTAGACTATTTTGTGATAAAACTGTTTATGAGAAATTAAAATTGAAGGACATGTTTAACAAAATAAGAATCACTCACCAATAGGATTGCTTATGATACTGTTTTTATTGTGAAAAAGTCACCTCATCCATTAAATTTTTATTTAAAAAATACTAGATTCTGTGTCTTGGGGTTTAATCTCCTGGAGAACCATCATTGTGGATCTTCTAAGGACTGTAAGATTTTGGTGTGGGATATTACTTATGAATTGCTTTTCCCATGTTGTTGACTTTCTTTGTATTTCGGCATGTGGACTGTGATTTGTTGTTTATAAGTCACTGAATGTGAAATCAAGTGCTTCTTCCTCTTGGTTAAGGCCTGGTCTCTAGGATTGGAAGGTTGGCTATTCTTCTAACTTTGTGCTCAGAGTCACCTTCTCTGTTCCCACTGCATGCCACAAGGAGGGTTGGTGTGCACTGGTTTTTCTCCACCTAATACTGTACCTTACCGAACGGTGACCATAGAGGCCTTTACATCAATTGGTCTGGAGTTTGGAGCAGCTCCAGAGACCCTGAAGTGACTGCGCTTGGATGGCCCTGGTACCTGCCCTGTACTGGAAGTAACTGGGCTAGAATGGACTTGGAACCCTAGGCTGGAAGCAAGAGGGCTCTGATTGTTCTGAAACCCTGTGCCTGAGGCCATCTCTCCAGCCTCTATCTGTATTTTTTAAAACTATCTATTCAATTTGTTCATCCACTTGTTAATTGGTAATTTTATTTCCTTGGTGTTTAGTTTTTGCAGTTCTTTCTTTATCCTTAATATTATCACCTTTTGACAGTATCTTTCCGGAGTAAAAAGTGGGGCTTGCAGCATTTTGTGATTATTTAAAATCAAACTACAGAAAAATTATTTTCCCAAGGTCCTACACTAATCATAACTAAAGCCAGAATTCAGTGATTTTGGGAGTTTTTATTTTTAGACCTTAGAATTACAAACAAGCCCAGCCAGGGTGCACACTCTCTGTGCCCAGCTGCTCAGGTTGGTCTGTGCCATGCAGGCTGTCGGCAGAAGGCCCACCTGGGCAGGTGCCACCCAACAATAGGAACATATAGAGGAACTGCATATGTGGCTAGAAGGTCAGCCAAGGGCACACACTCTCTATGCCCAGCTGCCCAGGTGGGGAATGGTGGGCCAAAGGATTCCACCCCCCCCCCAAGCTACTGATACTGAGGTGGAAAGTATAAACTGCTGGTGCTGTGGTTTAATGCTGTTGGGAGGATATAACAATGTTAGTGATTGGAGGCTGCATAGCCAAAAATGAGGAAGAAACCAACAGGAAGCAAAATGAGTGACCAACTTGTCCTCCATATTAACATTTTGAGATTAGCACCAGAAAGGCAAAACAAATAAAATAAAAGGGGGGAAAGCAACAACAACACAACAAAATGCACATGCCAAAAAATAACGCAATGGAAAAACCAACAATATGGGAAAAAGCTCAAAATATATCCACCTGAAATCAAACCAATCCTATAGAAGATCACTACAATGAATGAGATCTCCCTGGAAGGAAAACCAAGATACCTACCTTAGAAGAAAAATTGTAGATATAAATTCCAAAAGACTAAAAATAAACAAGAATCAAGAACTAAAGGGAGAGAACGAAAAATACATGAAGGAACTAGAAGGAAAGAATAATAAACTCCTGGGAAAGAAAACAAAAAGGAGAGATTAATAAACTCAGAAAAAGAACTAGAGAGAGAAATATAAACTCTGAAAAGAACTTAGAGGAGAGAATGAAAAACTCAGAAGGAAGTGGAAACAATTGAAAAGATCTCAGGCTGAAAGGAAAGAAACTGACAGCAAAACAGGAGCTACAAGAAAAGAATGAAAAAAGAAAAAAAAAAAAAAAAAAAAAAAAAAAAAAAAAAAAAAAAAAGAAAATAAAAAAGGAAATTGAACATCATTAAATCCAACAGAAAAAAGAATGGGAAAAAGCCTCAGAAGCAGAAAATGGAAAGAAGCAGTACAATAAAGAAATATCAGATCTAAAAGCAGGATAGCACAGAACATCTAAAAAGCTCATGTAAAGATAATGAAAAAATTAAAAAAAAAAACCCACAAGAGTGGATCAACCACGAAATGTGGGACAATTGGTAGCATTGTGAAAAGACCAAACTGGACTGGAGAGATGGCCTAGCTAGTTAAGAGCCCGACTGCTTCTTACAGAGGACCCGGGTCGATGCCTCAACACCCACATGGCGGCCCAGAATCGTCTGAAACTCCAATTCCAGAGAACTCCAGTTCCCAGGGAATCTGACACCCTTTATTGACCTCCATGGCATTGCAGGACCATGGGTGCACAGACCTGCATGCAGACAGTACAATTGATACACATACAGAAAATAAATAAAAAATATTAAAAATAAAAAAAGAAAGCCAAACCTCTGCTCATAGGTAAATAGAGGAGGAGAAGAATCCCAATAGAAAGGTATTGATCAGATCTTCACAGAATAATAGAAGAAACTTCCCCCAAAACTGAAAAAAATGACAGACCCATAGAAATAGAAGAAGCAACATATAGACAACCAAGTAGACAGACAGAAAAGAAATTCCCCACATCATATCAATAGTTAAAACACTAGATGCTCAAAACAAGGACGAAATACTGAAACAGCCACAAGAGAAAAAACAAAAAAGTTACTATAAGGAGAAACCCATCAGATCACAACTGACTTCTCGATGCAAACCATGAAAGCCAGAAAGAACATGGACCTGAAGTATTCCCAGTACTAAAATGACTTTAGATGCACCCAGTTTATTATACCCAGCAAAAATGTCAATCATTTTGAAGAAAGAAAAGAAAAAAACCTTTCATGACATAAACCAAAAGAAGAAACACATGTCAAAAAAGCAAAACACCAGAAATACTTGAGCAATTCCCAAGAAACAGAGGAAAGGAGCAACTAAATCCCTTTAAGCAACCCAAGAGAAAAAATACCAAAAGCATAACAGAGTAATACAATACCTAGACAAGAATGCAAATGAAAAAAAGTTGAAAGGAAACAAACATCTCTCAATAATACTTAAATATTAATGGTCTAAACTCACCATCAAAAGACTATAGACTGGGAGAATGGATTAGGAAACAAGAAAAATCATCTATAATGCTGCCTCAAAGAAACCCATCTCACCCTAAGGACAAACACCAGCTTAAATGGTAAAGGTATGGAAGAAAATATTCCAAAGCAAATGGTACCAAAAAGCAAAGCTTAGGAGTTGCTATTCCTAATATCAGACAATATGGACCTCAGAGTAAAATTACTCAGAAAAGACAAAGAGGGACACTATATCATTATCAATGAACAATTAACCAAGAAGATTTCAGCAATCCTTAATATATATGCACCAAAACTCTGGTGGCACCGAACTTTATAAACACAATTCCTTCAGGACCTCAAGACATACATTAATCCCAGTATGCTAAAGTGGGGACTTCAATACCCCACTGAGCTACTGGGACAGGTCAATCTAGAAACAAAAAATTAAAAAGAGAGAAATCTGAACTGAGCAATAAAATACAATACACCAAATGGAGCCTCACAGATATCTCCAAGATATCTCACAGAATATTCCATCCAAACAACAAAGAATATACTTTCTACTCAGCCCCCAATGGACATTCTCCAAATTGGCACAATACTGGGACAAAAAGAAAACTCAACAAATACCAAATGATTTGAATTATTCCACTGGCCATTCTGACCATGGTGTCACTAAAGCCTCAATATTAACACAAAGGGTAAGCCCTAATAACTTAGAGACACCATAGAGACTACAACACCAATACTTGAATCAATGAGTGGAGTCAGAGAAGAAATAAAAATGAAATAAAAGTCATTCCTGTACTGAAAAAATGGAAAATGACAATACAACAGAACGAAAAACCTTGTGGAAATTATATTTAAAAGTAAGTCCTAAAGGGAAATTTATAGGCCTAAAGTGCCCCATTAAAAAAAAAAAAGAGACAAGTAAACGATCTAACACTGCAGCTAAAACACTTAAAAAGACAACTGGAAATGGTGGGAGAAAACCTCAGCAGTAGAATGAATGAAATAGAAAAAAAAAAAAAAAAAAAAAAAAAAAACATACAAAAATCAATGAATACCGAACTGTTTTCTTTGAAAAGATAAACAAAATAGACAGAATTCTAGCTCAGTTAACCAAAAGAAAAGAAAGAGCAACTCCAAGTCAATAGCCATATTTGTGATAAAAGGGGAACCATCACAACAGATAAAGAAAGAAAAGATCCACACAATCAATATGGGAATACTTCAAAAAAACCTATACTCCACTAGAATTTGAAAACCTAAGAAGAAATGGATGAATATCAGAAATCCTGGATTCACCAAAGCTTAACTCAAGAAGAGATTCGCAGCTTAAACAGACCCATAAAAATTGAAGAAATTGAAGATGTTAATAAAAGCCTCCGCAACTGAAAAAAAAAAAATAAAAAAAAATGCCCAGGCCTGGATGGTCTTTCACAGAAAATTCTATAAAACATTGTAAAGGAGGTCTTACAACCATTACTACTCAAATTGGTTCAGAAGGATACAGACAGAGGGAAAAATATCCCAAATTCCTTCTTAATAAAAAGCCACAGGTCAAGTCTAATACCAAAACCAGGCAGCAAGACAACAAAAAGAAGAAACTATAGACCCATATTCTTAATGATGATGAAAACAACAGATGCAAAAATTCTCAAATAAACACTTGTAAACTCCATACAAGGATATGTTTATCAAAAAGATCATCCATCATGACCTGGTTGGATTCATACCAGAGATGTAGGGATGGTTCAGCAACACATAAATCAATAAATATCAATAAAACACATAAATGGACTTAAAGTCAAATACCACACAATCATCACAATTTGGAATGCACGAATAAAGACTTTTGGACAAAAATCCAGCATCCCTTCTATGCTTAAAATCTTAGAAGGAACTGGACTGGGAAGTGATCATTTCTCAATTTAATCAAAGCCATATACAGAAACCAACAGTCAACATCATCCTAAAATAGAAGCATAAAGTTGGATAGCATGTCCCCCCTTAGGCAGGAAATGCAAGGCTGTCCGACTATCACTACTTCTCTTCAATAGAGTACTTGAATGCTTGCTAGGGCAATAAAGGCAAGAAAGGATTAAGGACTACTAACTTGGAAAGTAGAAGTAAAACTATCTCCCTTTTTGCAGATGAATGATAGTTTACCTAAAAGGGATGCTAAAAATTTAGCCAGAAAACTCTTAGAAACAATCAAGATTCTCAGTAAAGTGGTGGGATAGAAAAAATAAACGCTAAATGAAAAATCAGTAGCCTTTCTTTCTTTACAATTAACCACATAAGCAAACTGGAGAAGGAATATAAGGAGACCTTCCCATATCCGATAGCCCCTCAAAAAATACCTAGGAATAAAACCTAACCAAAGAAATACCAAAGACCTCTACAATACAAAAATTAAAACTGAAGAAGGAGATTGGAAATGACAAATCAAAAGAATGGAAAGACCTCCCCATGCTTTCATGGTTGGAAAAATTAATACAGTAAAAATCCTACCATTCTAAATCCCAAATTAATATTACAGATTCGTTGCAATCACAATCAAAATCCACATGGCTTTTCATTCACAGACTTGGAAAAATCCTTAATTTCATCATGGAAACAAAAGACCCCACTGAGTAGCTAAAGCAACCCTGAATGAAGTGCAATATGGGGGGATTACATTACCCGACTTCAAGCTATATCACAGACCTTTAGTCATAAAGACAGNGTAGGCATTGTGGGCTATAAACTTCCCTTTTAGGACTGGTTTTAAATTATCCCATAGGTTTTGCTATGTTGTATTTTCTGTTTCCTTTAGTTCCAGGTATGTTTTTATTTCTTTCTTTGTTTCTTCCTTGAACTATTCACTATTCAGAAGTGTGTTGTTTAGTCTCCATGTGTTCTTGTAGATTGTTGGGCTTATTCTGGTGTTGATATTGGACTTTATTGCACTGTGGTCTGATAGAATACATGAAATTATTTCAATGCTTTTGTATTTGTAGAGGTTTTTTCTGTGTCCCAGTATGTGGTCAATTTTGGAGAATGTTTCATGTGGTGCTGAGTAGAAAGTATATTCTATGGTGTTTGGGTGGAATATTCTGTAGATATCTGTGAGGCCCATTTGTTGTATTGTATTGTTCAGTTCAGATGTCTCTGTGTTTATTATTTGTCCAGTTGACCTATTTAATAGGCTCAGTGGGGTATTTAAATCCCACACTTTTAGTGTGCTGAGATCTGTCTGTGCCTTGAGGTCCTGTAGAATTGCATTTATAAAGTTGACTGCACTGGGGTTTGTTGTGTATATATTCACGACTGTGAAATCTTCCTGGTTAATAGATCATTTGATAAGGAATTTAGTGGCCCTCTCTGTCTCTTTTGATTAGTTTTACTTTGGAGTCTATTTTGTCTGATATTAGAATAGCAATTCCTGCTTGCTTTTTGTTAACATACTTTTGGAATATTTTTTCATCCTTTCACTTTCACTTTAAGTTGAGGGTAAGATGGGTTTCTTTTTTTAATTTATTTGTTATTTTGATGTGTATGAGTGTACTGTCTGCATGTAGGTTGGTGCACCCGTGTTTTGTCGCGCAGTGCCCCAGAGGTAAGTAGAGGGTGGCAGATTCCTCTGGAACTCGAGTTAAAGACGGTTCTTAGCTGCCATGTGGGTGCTGGGAATCAAACCTGGGTCATCTGCAAGAGCAGTCAGCACTCTTAACCTCTGAGCCATCTCTCCAGCCCCAAGATGGGTTTCTTGTAGACAGCATGTAGATGGGTTCTGTTTCTTTTTTTATTATTATTATTTTTTAATTTATTTCTGTATGTGTATGAATGTACTGTCTGCATACAGTTTTGTG
>VZQC01003281.1:0-16148 GCA_009823505.1 Rhizomys pruinosus
TTGACCCTGTCTCTGCTTCAGGCAGGAAGTCTGAGGCTGCTGTCGCTGCTCCCCCCAGACCTACCTGACTTGGATCCCGAGTGCCAGGAGATGCTGCTGGACTTCGCCAGTAGCAGCACGGAGCTGACCGGGTGTCTGGTGCGCAGCACTCGGCCCGTGCGCCTCTGCCAGTACTGCCACCAGCTCTTCCAACAGGTCACCAGCAAGATGGACAACATCAGCCGAGGCTTCGGGAATACTTGTGAGAGTCAGAGCTTTGCCAGAAGTCTCCTGGTGACAGATAGGGTGCAGATGGTTATCACTCTCTCAGAGTTTTTCAATACCACATGGCAAGAAGCAAACTGTGTAAATTGCTTAGCAAACAACAGTGACAATTTATCAAATAATACAGAGCATTTCCTCAGTCTGTTTAACAAGACCTTGACCTGCTTTGAGAATAACCTTCAGGGGAACACACACAATCTTCTACCACCGAAAAATTACTCAGAAGTATGCAAAAACCGTAATGATACATATAAAGTTCTGAGTACTCTGTATAATAAGTTGCAAAAAATGAATGCGCTTGAGGGTAAGGCTGAACCTGGAACACACCTATGCATTGATGTGGAAGATGCAATGAACATTACTCGAAAGCTCTGGAGTCGAACCTTCAACTGTTCGGTGACCTGCAACGAGACTGTATCCGTGGTTGCTGTGTCTGTGTTCATTCTCTTTCTGCCTGTTGTCTTCTACCTTAGTAGCTTTCTTCACTTGGAGCAAAAGAAACGCAAACTCATTTTACCCAAATGTCTCAAATGAAGTACCAGTTTTGCCACATTCAAGAAAATTCCAACTGAGCCCTACAAAACAGAGACTCGACTTCCTATGGTGTGAATGACTGGTTGGATACAACTTGGTCAGAAAGAAGACAAATTGTGATCTGACAAGTCACATTCTTTTTTTAAATTTTTTATTAATTTTATTTCTGTATGTGTATGAATGTACTGTCTGCATGCAAGTTTGTGCATTCTTAAGAAATGCCAAGACTTTGGATTTATTTTTAAATGACAGTTTTCAAATTTTCTTTTCCTTTCCACCCCATTTTTAACAATTTGGTATTTTTAATTTCCAGGCATGGTAATGTTATATATTTTAAAGTACATTTGTTACAGTAACAAAGAAGTGAAAACAACCTTTTTTTAAAAAAATATTTTTGTAGGTATGTTATTACTACCTGGCACTTCTGAAATATCCTTATTAACAGAAGTACTACTAAAACCACAAGCTTTGAAGGCTTAACAGTTACACATTAGTCAGTTAGAGCAAAGACTTTGAAAAAGATATATAACTTGTCAAATGTTACTAGGTCCAAAGATGAATTTAAGTGACTTCCTGTTGCAGTATTGTTGTTTTATATCTATTTAATATGTCAGACATTACAATAATGTACTCTCTACTTTCCCCAGACTCGTTTTAGAAACCACTAATTATAAACTTTCTTAGTGATTTGTAGAAGTGATGGGCCACATTATACATTTATCTTTGTGAAAAGGATTTATGGTAACTGGTTTTCTTACTTGACTTACAAATAGTATTTTACATTTTATTTTTGCTTTTATTTGTAAAGTAACTTGAAGTCACTGGAATGCTTTATTATATTCAGGACAAGATAGATTCTTTTTATACCAGGGATTTGCATTGTGAATTATATTCAGTTATTTGGAAGCTTGTAATTTATTAATACTTTAAATCAAATATAACCCAAGTATATTGTACTGTAGTTAAATTGTGACTTTTTCTTTTTCTTGGTCTTTTTGAGACAGGGTGTCCCTGTAGCTCCAGCTGTCCTGGAACTCACTATGTAGACCAGGCTGGCCTTGAACTCACAGAGATCTGCCTGCCTCTGCCTCCTGAGTGCTAGAATTAAAGGCATGTGCCATCATGCCCAGAAAGTTGGGACTTTTTAAAATAGAAATTTTCTCTTTTTTCTAGAATATTTGGGAATTTGGGGGAAGAGAAAGAAGGAATAAAAGAACTTAAAGTTAAGAGGATAGATGGGCCTAAGAGGAAGCCGTGAGACAGCTGGGGGTCTGTACCAGTACACTCAGAGAACAGCCTCACCTAGGAGACATTGAGACTGAAATGATGCCTTTTCCCCAAAATTATGTGTAAGATGAAAGTGACATAACTGAAATGAAACTACATATTTCACTGTCAGAAAACAAATTCTATCTTAGAATATTTTATCAGCCTTTAAAACAATGCTTCATTTCAGTATTGCTTACAATTTTACTTCTTGGATTTTGAGAGTTGAGGATTTCATTTATTAGCTTCTTTTTTTCTCCCATGGCAGAACTAGGCTTTATTTTAAATGTTAAGTATATGAAGTCACCTCTGTAGAAACAAGAATTTGGTTAAATGGTTAAGAAAATTCAAATCCTTTCAAAAACCGTGAAATGCTCTAGAGGGAAAGTGTTTTGATGACTTTAATGTTTACTGTACATGCAGATTGTGAGAGAGAAAGCTCATCCTTGGATGTGACAGGTTGGAAAGCTGGCCTGCTTTTCTGGTCTGCTGTGATCCACTTAATATACTGTTGCAGGTTCTGCTCTCACTGCTTCTGCTGATGATACTGTGACAGCACTGTCTTGATTGGAAGCACACGGTTGAGGACCATCAAAGGCAATCTTCATTAATGCGGATAAAACCTGTTTACATGTGCAGAGTTAGCAAAATTACATATTGTGTTGTAAGTGGTGATGTGTTGAGCACCTTTCAATATTGTGTGTTTGTAAAAATCACTGCTTTTGTATAAAAGGCTGATAAGCACTTTAAACAACACTAGATACCCTTTACTATTTTTCTGGTGGGATCTTTACTCTTTAGATGTTGCACCAGAAGTAAATTTAAAAATAAATATTTAGTGCATAAGTACTTCATTTTATAGTCATACAGAAAATTATTTGCATAGTTCTGAATACCAAAACACATAACGTTATGTGTATGCGCAAGAAAATCTTCTTTTTAATGCTTTACAATAAAGTAAGTGACAAGGAAATGGAAAAAAAAGAAAGAGAACAAATAAACATCCTAACACTGCAACTAAAAACACTTGAGAGACAACAACAAAGGAATCTTAAACTCAACAGACAAGAAGAAATAACAAAAATCTGAGTGGCGATCAATGAAATAGAAACAAAGAAAACAATACAAAGAATCAATGGTTCTTTGAAAGGATAAACAAGATAGATAGACCTCTAGCCCAGTTAACCAAAAGAAAGAGCAACTCCAAATCAATAAAATTAGAGATGAAAAATGAAACATCACAACAGATAACAAAAAGACCCAGAAAATTATATAAGAATATTTTAAAAACCTACTGTGGTGGTTTGAATGAATGTCCCTCATAGGCTTTAAGTATTTAGACATTTGTCTCCAGTTGGTGGTACTGTTCTTGGACGTCTTAGAAGGTGTGGCTGTGCTAGAGGAAGTATGTTATTGGGGCAGGCTTAGTGAGTTTAACAAGGCTTGTGGTCTCCAGTCGCACTCTGCTTCCTGTGCTCTTTGCAAGATGTGACCCTCAGTTTGCTGCTCCAGCTCCAGCCGCCATGCCTCCCGCCACAATGGACTCTAATTCCCTGGAACCGTCAATCGTAAGCTCAAATAAACTCTTCCTTTTATAAGTTCCTTTGGTCATGGTGTTTTATCACAGCAACAGAAAGGTGACTAATATACCTACTCTATTAAATTTGAAAATCTAAGAGCTATGGATGAATATCTGAAATCATGGAAATTAACAAAGCTTAACCAAAAAGAGATCGACAGCTTAAACAGACCCATAACATATAGGGAAATTGAAACAGTAGTACAAAACCTCCCAATGAAGAAAAGCCCAGGCCCAGATGGATTTAGGGTAGAATTTTATAAGACATTTAAAGAGGACCTACAACCATTATTACTCAAATTATTCCAAAGGATATGAACAGAGGAAAATCTCCCAAATTTCTTCTACGATGCCAACATAACTCTAATACCAAAACTAGGCAAAGATACAGCCAAAAATGAAAAACTATAGACCTATTTAATTAATGAACATAGGGGCAGAAATTCTCAACAAAATACTTGCAAACAACATACATGCATACATCAAAAAGGTCATCCACAATGACCAAGTCGGATTTATACCAGAGATGCAGGGATGGTTCAACATATGTAAATGAATAAATGTCGTAAAGCACAAAAATGGACTGAAAGACAAAAACCACATAGTCATCCCAATTAATGCCAGAAAAGTCTTTCAACAAAATTCAACTTGCCTTCATGTTTAAAGTCCTAGAGGGAATTTGACCGGAGGAAACATTTCTCGACATAATTAAAGCCTTATAAAACAAACCCACAGCCAACATCATTCTAAATAATGAAAAGTTAGAAGCACTCCCCTTAAAGTCAGGAACCTGAAAATGCTGCCCCCTCTCTGCACTCCTGTTCAATATAGTACCTGAAAGAGTTCCTAGAGCAATAAGACAAAAATAAAAAGGAAATTAAAGTAGTACTAATTGGAAAAGAAGATATCAAACTATCATGTTTTGCAGGTGACATGATATTTACCTATGTCATGCCAAAAACTCCACCAGAAAACCCCTAGAAATGATTAAAAGTTTCAGTAATGTGGAGGGATACAATATTAACCTAGAAAAATCAGTAGCCTTTCTTTATACCAATAACAAGCAATTGGAGAAGCAATTTCCACTCACAATAACCTCAAAAAAATCTTGGAACAAGCATAAAGTTCATGTAGAAAAATAAAAGACCACAGATAGCCATAGAAACCCTGAGCAAAAAGAGCAGTCCAGGGGGGATTACTATACTAGACTTAAAACTACATTACAGAGCAATAGTCATAAAAAAAAAAGCCTGGACAAAGCCAGTACTACAACACAAGAACACACAGCTGCTAGGGCAACCCCCAGACACAGGAGAGTACTATTTGGCTCCTCTGTTGACGTAAATAGACCTAAGAACTGTATTAGTACCCTACCAGCCTGTCAACCTCTCGTCTGTGCACAGCTTCAAATGTTACAGTTAGCTAGGTTTTTATTTAAAATATGAAAAACTGCTTTTCCCAAGACATTTTTTAAAGAAAAGAAAAAGTTATAATTTTAATATTTAACGTATTTAAAGTCTCAAAGCACACCTGTTTGGCATAGGGGAGGGGCAGGGGAGGAGCATTCTTTTTCAGTCTTTATTTTTAAATATCTAATCATTTTATATTGTCCAATCATTTCACCACCTCCAAAGGTTCCTAGGACACTCTGCCCCTCTTCTCCCCCTGCTCCCCACCCTGCCTCCAGATCCGGGGCCCCATGTGTGGGCCAGGAGTGGATAAGCCTACATGAATACAACCTTTCTCCATTCACTTTCTATTTACAAATTAGGAAAGCACCCTTTTGGTTTATATATATGTTTTTTTCTATACCTCAGTGCTGCAAATATCACCAGAGAGGCTATGGAAGATTTTTTTTAAATTTATTGTAGATGTAAACAGAATTTTAAAAATAAAAGTATAAACATCACTGCACTGTGACTGGTGAGAAAAACTGACAGTTTCCTGTTTGCACATTTGGCTGTTATAATACATGGTCCTCAGTTGGGGAAAGACACATGATGAAGGATATTTTTTAATTTAATTTTTTAAAATATTGGTAATAGGTTAACAACAACAGCTACAGACACAGAGCTCAGTAGATGGCATTAAAACATATTGTAGTGTGGATATATAATTTTTCTTTTTTAAAATGTGATATTGACGTTTTATTAATATTTTTTAAATTGTTATGTTTATAAATTTGGTACTTAAGGCACAGCCAGTATGAGACAATGAATGCGATATTTATTATAAAGAGCTGCTGCCGCTGTACTCCTATTTTTATAAATTTGACTAACGAAGTGTAGACTAATGTAGACATTCACAGACATGGTAGGGCAAAAGCATCTTCAAACTAAAAGTCTCCAAAATGCTAATTCAGAAAGAAGGAAAAAAGCCTCCTTCAATTCTAATTAAGCAGCAACAACATTTTTTAAAGAAAGTCATGTTCTTCATTTTGTTTCTTGAATATAAATGCTAGGTTACTTGGTAAGGTTTGGGGACTTGTTTCTTTTTGTTTATTTGTTTGTTTGTTTTGTGTTTTTTTTTTTAAGTTTCCAAACAACCAAGCTAAATAAAATACTGGATGCTTTTAAAATATCAAAACTTGTTCAAGTCATAAAACAACAAAATAGAAGTTTTATTTAAAAAATACAAAGAGAAAAAGAAAGACAGAAATTCATTGTCTGGCTAGGGGACAATTACACTTGTGTCCATGTTGGTAGTGTCCTGTATCCCCTGTCCTCTTCTCCCCATCCCCATCACCTTATAGAAGACTCTTTGTTGATCATTGTTAATAATGTATAAAATGGCTATCTTGTAAGCTTGCTGTCTTGGTACTAGCGTAGTGACTTTTGTTCTCCTCTTTCTTCTAGTACATATTGAGAGGTATAATGTAACCAAGGTTTAAAAAATGTTAGACATAAACCAGGTGTGGTGGCGCACGCCTTTAATCCTAGCATTTGGGAGGCAGAGGCAGGCGGATCTTTGTGAGTTCAAGGCCAGCCTGGTCTACAGAGTGAGTTCCAGTACAGCTGGGACTACAGGGAGACCCTGTCTCAAAAAGACCAAAAAAAAAAAAAAATTAGATATAGTTATTCAGATTTAGGAGCAATAAGGATAGAACTTTCTCTTATTTATGAAAAAGAAAAATTGCTAATAATTTTGGGACAGTATTTTTCTTTTAACTTTATTTTTGAATTTCAAGTCTGCTGATCTGATGTGGTTTCAACTAACCCAAGGTCTCACAATGTTCAAATGCTGGCCGACTCACCAGCATTTCATAGTTCCCCGCCCCCCTCTCTGTGAAGGGGTGTGCCATACTACCTTAAATGCAAACACTAGATATCCAAAACTGGATTTTTTAATTTATTTCTTTAAAGAGGGAGGCGTGGTATATTAAAATTATTTTACTAAGAGAAAAAAATAATTTTTAAGAATGCTCAGAAGAAATTGATAATCTGTGTGAATATGTTTTAAATGTTTATATACCTTTTGAAGAGACCCAGTAGCCCATAGCACAAATCTTGTGGACATCTGATATGTTTTCAAGGGGCTATCTAGGTTACAGTTCGCGTTAGTCCCCGCTCCCGCCCCCCCCCCATCATCTAGAAGTCCATTCTAACGATTTTCATGAGTTCTTTTAGCATCGATATCCATCCTCGTCTTCATTTCAGTTAAGCTCAATAGCGAATGTGGGAACCACCGCCTTTCGCATTCCCTGGGGGAGATCCCTCTTGGCTTAGAGTGGCTCTTCCCTGGCATTATCAGATAACCACCAGGGGATTCTCTGGCTTCCAATCCATCTGCCTGAAACCCCAAACTCTTCTCCTCCAAGGGGAAGGAGTAGCAGCAGAGACTCTTGACCCCCCCTTCTTACTTCAGCCTGGATGTGGGGCTGGTGGAGATGACCCAGCCTGTGTCTACCCCCAGCAGCCTCTGCACATGTGGTTTGTGGCCTTCCTCACACCCACTGGGAAAACCAAACAGCCTCTCATTCTATCCCAGTAGCTCATTGACTTGATTCAAACGAAGCCCCAACAAGGCCTTTGCGTGTTTGTTTGTTTGTTTGTTTGCTTGCTTTTTAATCCTTCATAATCATTATCTTAATTTGAACTTGTAGCTTGGGTTTTAAGTTAGTATGGCTCAGTTGCTGTCGATTTAATGTTTCACTGCACAGCAATCCACAGCCAGTGAATGTTACACACATCTTGCTAGACTAGTATAAAAATCATTGGTTACCTGGATCAAGGAGATGATGTTGGGAAAAAAAAAAAATCATTGGTTAATTGTTGATTCTAATGACCTGAAAGGTGTTCTGTTTTTGGTTTAGGGGTTTTATTTTTATTTTGGTTTTTGTTCTGTTTTTAGTTTGGGGGTTGTTTTTATTTTCCCTTTTGGTTCTTTTTCATTTTGGAATATTGAGGGAATATGTTTTTGATTCCAAATAGAAAAACAAAACCTATTTTGATCTTTAGTGCAAACGAGGGCTAGGGACTTAGCCTCCACCACCATTACCACACCGTTTCATTCTGCCATTCACTCACTGCAACATCTTCAAGAATAAAGCAATATAGTTTACTACATTTTTTTTATTTTAACTTATTTCCGTATGTGTTAATGTACTGTCTGCATGCAAGTCTGTGCACCGTGTCGGTGCCACCCACGGAGGTCAGAAGAGGGTCTCGGCTTCCCTGGAACTGGAGTTATTGGATTTTTTAGACGTTCTCAGCCGTCATGTGAGTGCTGGGGTGAGAACCCGGGTCCTCTGTAAGAGCGGTAGCGCTCTTAAACCTACCATCTCTCCAGCCCCACACATATTTTAATTGAAGGTCATCATGCTTTCTATTCAATATTATAGTACATTGATTGTTTACCAAAGTAAACACTAACTCATTTCTTTATTGGTTGAAAGTGATACACAGGGATAGAGGGAATCTAGGGAGCGGGTGAGGGAGGGGAGGGTTTTTGTTGTTGTTGTTGTTGTTGTTGTTGTTGTTGTTTTTTAATGTGCTTCACTAGCCAGATCTTCCAGGGAAGGCTAAAGCCAGCCAGGCAGAGGGCAGAGAAGAGGGTAGGCTGCAGGCAAGCACACTGAACACAACACTGGCAAGCTCCCCTGCCCTCACCTAGGGCAGAAAACAAGCAGACATCCATTCAGCACAGACACTATGCAAGGCGATGCTGGAAGTTAAGGAATACTTAATACGCAAGGGGCTCCTGTTTTGTTCCCTCCACAAATAATAAATAAACTATAAAATACAGAAAACATATAAATACAACCCACCCTCTTGGGGAACAACCCTACCCAACATAGCTATTTAGTAATCAGAATGTATTCTTCGGATAAGATTTAACTTCCGGGAGGACAGTGTAAAGGGGGAGGGAAGTGGGACTGAGAGACAAAAGTTCCAGAGCCTCCGTGAAGGCTCTTACTGTGTTTCTGTACATACTATACCACCCTGTGTGGCTCTGTGAGTGTGCTCTTGAGTAGCGTGGGCTAGCCAATCTGTGTTCATGGTTGTTTATAACTTGAAATTCCATATGTAATAGGATGCAAGTCTAAGCGTTTCATGTGGACATAAATGTATCTAAATAAACCTTCCCCTAACACTGTGGCTGACCTCACTCTTACACTTTTTTATACTTTGGTATAAAACCGACAAGAACTTTGTAGTGAGTATATATATATATATATATATATATATTATATATATATATTATCAAGCTCCTTCAGGTCTTTGTGTATGGCTTTTCAAAGCCTCTGTTATAAAAAAAAAAGGTTACTATGTAGATGGCAGTCTCTCACATCACAAATGTGGAAAGTATAACTTTATATTTGTATTTTAAATAAAAAAGTTTTGTGAAAGGTTTCCATTCTAGTGTAGTAAATAATTCATATGCTGTGGACTAAAATAAAATAAACCGTTTTGAACAGAAAAAAAAACATCTGGAATGGCACAAAAACAGACCAACTAACAAGGCATTTGTCATCCCAAATAGCACATCAATTTCAGCCACCTCATTTTGACAAAGGGGCCAAGAAGACTCAATGGAAGGCTCAGTCTTTCAGCACTAGTGCCGGTGGACTGGTCACCACTCTATCGAAGATAAATATTACCACCTACCTTTCACCCTTACACCACTCCAAATGGATCACAGACCTCAATGTGAAAGCCTGAAACTCTCTGGAAATGAAGAAAAATGTTGGCCAGTAAACCTACATGATGTAGGCATAGGGAAAAGATCTTTCTAAATCACACAGCCGTGCACCAGAATAGGGCAACCGTTGGCAAGTTGGACCTCATAACTCAAAGTTCTATAGCTAAGAGACACTCAGGAAGTGAAGAAAAACCCCACGGCGGATTGGGAGGAAAACCTTCCACGTTTAACTTGCACAAGCATTAACACCCAGGTATACCAATGTATAGAAAACAGGAGTGAAAAAGACCTAATCAAGATGGAGTAAGTCTACAGAGACTTCATAATGAAGAAGAAAGATGGGTTAGAAACCTCTTAAATATTAAGCCAGTTGGGACAAGGCGTATAATCCCAGCACTGGGAGGCACAGGCCGGTGGATCTTGTCGGACCGGCCACCCTGGTCTACCTGCAGTTCCGGGCAGTTGGAGCTACAAAATCCTGTCTCACAAAGACTTAAAAAAAGTGTTTGACTCACTAATTAGGAATGCAAATTAAAACCACTTTAAGATTTTATTCTTACCCCGGTCAGACTGGCTATGCTAACCACTCAATGATCACCAAGTTCTGGAGACGTTGTGGGAAAAGGGGCACCATGCATTCATCTGACTGGTTCGAAACTGCACAAACTCCCCAATGCCCTATGGAAAGCCATGTGAAGACCCTCTTTTTTAAAAATATTTTTTGACTTTTTTGCATTCTCATACATCATTTCTCAGTCCAGTTTAGCCCTTCCCTTCCCTGCCCCGACCCCACAAGTTCAGGTGTCATCCCCGCCTCTGGCTCGGGGGTCGGCTTGCGGGTTCGTGGGTCCCCTCCCCGATTTTCACTCGCAGAGGATGGGGTCCTCGGGCGAACTTGTCCAGGGGGCGGCCCCTGCGCACCCCATGCGGGCGTACCCATCGGTGCTTGACCCACAGGCTTCCCGTTCGCCGCCGTTACACCCCGGGCCCCCCCTGAGGCCGTGCCCGGGGGCCATAGGAGCAATAGGTCGGGCACGTGGGAGAGAGACATGATCAAAGAGAGAGATATAGATGAGAGGGGATATGTCGAGAGATCAAAGGTGAGAGAGCTCCAGAGAAAGAGAGAGGGCTGATAGAGCAAAGGGGAGAGAGACCGACGGAAAGAGATGAGAGATAGTGGATACGGAGTAGATCAAATATAAGGGAGATCAGAAGAGCCTCTTCACCTATTAGATATATATATATATATATATACCCCTATTTCTCCCTGATTAAATGGGTCTGCAGGAGCTCACAATCTGCCTGCTTTTCACCCAACTCCTGGTGTCTGTATGTTGACTCTGAAGACTACTTACCCCCATTTCTAGTCTGTGACCTAAACTTTTCCACCTGGCCTGGAGGAGGCTACAACATCTGGAGCCCACGTGGTCTGTGCCCCCCCCCAGCCGCCGCCTCCCCCAGTGTTTATGAGACACCCTTTCTGTGGTTCTAGTGAGTAGACCCCTTTTTGTTTTGTGTGCTTATGGCCACGTGAGAGTGATCACGTGGCCCCCTTCCCTTCACTTTCAATTCGTTTGTTGTCCTGTTTGTTCACTGCTAGGGAGCTACATACTGCCACACCAAGCTGTGCAAGAGAGTTGATCCACTCAGGACTTGGAACCCAGCCCTCTGTATATAAAGAATGCCACTATGGAGACACTGTATGGACATACAGACAAGGGGTTAATAGCCCTTGGAACTCCTCTGCTAAGCATAAGACATTTTCAGATCCGACACATACTCTTTGTCCTAGTTCTTTCCAGGCCTTAACCTGGCCTCAGCTCCTTTTGAGACGCTCATTGTATATTTACAGGTTTTTTTCTCATAACAAACTGAAACTTTCCAAGCTCCGTGTCTGTTGGGGATGTGGCAGGAAGGGTCAGTTTATGCGATCTTGCCCAAATCCCTTCACCAAACCCAAGACTCCCCGCCCCAAATGCAGAAAAGTCTTCCATTGGGCAAAAGATTGCAAGTTGGCTCCCATTACATCCATCTTAAACTTCAAGCAGGGCAGCCCACAGCACCATTAGTAAGAGGGAAACCACCCCCCCACCATCCTTTGGACCCTGCCCATTTATGGCCACTTGCCACAAATGACCATCAAGCTCAATGGCTCACCCTTGAAGGGTATTGTGGACACTGGGGCTGATGTCACTATAATCAACTCCAATGACGTGACGTCCTTCTCCACCTGGAGGTTCATATCCAGCCGGCCCATTAAGGGCATCGGTGGCCAACAGTCCACCCAACAAACTGTGTGTGACATTGTTTGGGAGGACTATGATGGTAATTCTGGCACCATTAGGCCCCTCATTGCTGCTGACATCCCCTGTACCCTTTGGGGAAGGAACATTCTGTTCAGTATGGGCACCACCCTTACAACCAACAATGATGCCCTCTTCAAGGATGTTATTAGTGAAGACAAATGTGGACTCTGGGGGAGGAATAACTCTTTCTCTGCTCCAGACCACCACCCCCTAGTCTAAGGGCCACTGCTCTCCTGACTCCTCCCCTGGAGTGGGATACCATGGACCACATCTAGGTTGAGCAGTGGCCTATCCTCAAACCTTAATTGTCCATTCTTAAATCCCTGGTAGATGAGCAGCTTGCACTAGGACATATTGAACCCTCCTTAGTCCCTATAATACCCCTATCTTTGTCCTTAAAAAGAAATCTGGTAAATATAGACTCTTGCAAGACCTCAGACAAATTAACCTACATATGAAACAGATAGGCTCCACTCAAAGGGGGTTTCCCCACCCCAGTTGCATTCCCCCTGATTGGCATATTGCAGTCATTGACCTCAGGGCTGCTTCTTTAGTATTCCTCTGGATGAACAGGATCTCCCTTATTTTGACTTCTCTGTCTGGGAACCTAATGTATATAAACCAGCCAAAAGGTATCAATGGAAGTTAACCATGGCAACAGCTGAGTCAGTGACCTGGGCCAATGATCAATACCTGCACATTTGCATATATATATATATATATATATATATATATCCCTATGTCTGCTATATATATATATATATTTCTCCCTGATTAAATGAGTCTGCAGGAGCTCACAATCTGTCTGCTTTTCACCCAGCTAACTCCTGGTGCCTGTGTGTTGACTCTGCCAACTACTCACACCCATTTCTTGGCCATAACCTAAATTTCTGTGGCTGGCCCAGAGGAGGCTACATCAGAACTTTACTATTTCAATGGGTTCCCTGCCCCAGTTCCTCTGCTGTTGATTTTCCCTCTAACCTGCACTGCTTCAACATATGCACATATATATTTCACACCTATATGAAAATTATGTCATCTGAAAAATAAACTGTATGTCATTTCCATATCATATTTCAGGATTCACATTTTTCCTTTTTAAATTTATATTCCTCTAAAATGTGCCTACATACCCTCCACCCATATACCAAGATTACAAAGTCTGAAAATAAGTGGCGGGTTAATTCTTGATCTTATTAAAGATTCACAGTAGCTTTCAGAAAAAGGGAATATAACATTGATGTTGTTCAGTTTTCCTTACAACTAGATGTTTGGTGCTAGCGTCCACAAATGAGGGACACCATACATCATTTGTTTTTCTGGGACTGTGTTACTTCACTCAGCATGATATCTTCTAGCTCCAGCCATTTACCTGCAAAGCTCATGATGTCATCTTTCTTTACCACTGCATAGAACTCCAATGTGTAGATGTACCACATTTTCTCTATCCACTCCTTGATTGAGGGGCATTTGGGTTGGTTTTAGCTCTTTGCTATTGTGAAGAGAGCTGAAATAAACAAGGATGTGCATGTATCTCTGCCATAGGATGAGTCTTGTGGGTATATACCCAGGAGTGGTATGACTGGGTCAGGTTGTAGGCTCATTTTAAGTCTTTTAAGGGTTCTCCATACTCCTTTCCATAGTGGTTGTAAGAGTTCACATTTCCATTAGCATTGGATGAGTGTTCCCCTTTCTTCACAACCTCTCCAGCATTTGGCATCATTTGTTTTCTTGATCCTAGCCAGTCTTATCAGAGTGACAGGAAATCTTAAAGTGGTTTTCATTTGCATTTCCTTAATTATTAGCGATGCTAAATACGTTTTAAGATGTTTCTCAGCCAGTGGAGAACTCTTAAAAGAATCAAAATAAACCTACCACCCAACCCAGTCATATCACTCCTGGATATGTACCCACAAGGATCATCCTTTGGTGGATACTTGCACAGCCATGTTTATTCCAGCTCTCTTCACAATAGTGAAAAGCGTTGGAAGCAGCCCAAGTGTCCCTCAACTGATGAGTGGATAGAGAATATGTAGTAAATCTACACACAGAGTTCTATATAGCAGTAAAGAAAGACAACATCATATATATGCAGATAAATGAATGGAACTAGAAGCCATCGTGCTAAGTGAAGTAACACAGTCCCAGAAAAACCAATGACATATGGTGTCCCTCATTTGTGGATCCCTAGCAACAAATCCTTATTTGTGGCAAACTGAGTAGTTTCTTTAGTAAATATAATTCCTAATGCTACTATTAAAAAAGTACATTAAAACATACATGGGGGATTTACCAAGACCACCTGAAGCACAGGTAGGAGCTGGGTGCTTCAGCCAGGCAGATTGTTTGGTTTGATCCATTCATCTTTGGCTCAATTGGCTTGTGTGGCTATGGGGGCAGAGTTGTCCTCCAAGCTGGTATAAAACGTGGGTCTGCATAAGTCTTGAGATTGGGGATCTCCCAGGACCACCTGGAGCACAGGTACCAGGGCACAGGCTAAACAGCAACACCACCCCTCCCCGGGCCAACTGGGATTGCTGAAGGAGTGTCCAAGTGGATTCTTTGGGGAACCTTCAGAATAGAAAGGGAAGAGTGAGTTAGACATCCAATAGAAAGCCTAAAGCTTAGAAAAGTCAACACACCATAAGCAAGGAGAAAAAGAGAGAAACAAATCAATCAAACAACCTGAAGAAAAGCAAGCAAAGAGGCATTTGGGATTCACATTGGAATACAGGCAAAGAGAAACCCACATGCAAGAGACACGAGGAAGAGACAACATGGGAAAGGTGCAGGATAATTCCACACCAAGCTCTACCAACCATGTGGAAGATTCCTACAATGGGATTTCCCCCTGGGGATGCCCAGGATACAAATATTAGAAGTACAATTGTGAATATCCTTAAAGAAGTCCAAGACTATAAAGAGCAAATAAAAGAATTAAGAGAATGAAAATCTCAAGAAGGACCTAGAGAGAGAGAATGACAAACTCCAGAAGGAAGTGAAAACACTGAAAAGATCCCATGTTGAAAAAGATAAGGAAACCAACCAGCAAAGCAAAGAGCTACAGGAAGAGATTGAGAAGATCCAAAAGGAAGTAGAAATACTAAAGAAATCACAAGAGGAAATGAAAAATGAAATCAAACACTCATATAATCAAGAGGAAAAGAATGGAAAAAGCCTCAGAAGCAGAATGGAGGAAGCAGAACAAAGAATATCAGACCTGGACGATAACACAGGACAACTAAAAACCTCAAGTAAAGTTTATGAAAAATTTAAAAATACACAAATTTGGAACAACCAGGAACTGTGGGACACTATGAAAAGATCAAACCTTCACATCATAGGTTTAGAGGAAAGAGCAGAATCCCAAGAGAATGGTATTGATCAGATCTTCAACAGAATAATAGATGAAAATTTCCCCAACCTAAAAGAAGACAAACCAATACAAATACAAGAAATACATAGAACTCCAAACAGACAAGATCAGAAAAGAAACTCTCCACATCATATCATAGTTAAAATGTTAGACACCCAAAACAAAGGCAAAATTCTGAAATCCACAAGAGAAAAACAAGTGACCTATAAGGGGAAACCTATCAGAATTACAACTGACTTCTCAGTGTATGAAAGCAAGAATAAAGTGGAACAAAGCATTCCCAGTGTTAAAGGACTATAGATGCCAACCCAGGTTACTATACCCAGCAAAAATGTCAATTATAGTTGAAGGAGAGAAAAAAACCTTTCGTGACATAAAAAAAGATGAAAGAATACATGTCCAGAAAACCAACCCTTCCAAAAATACTTGAAGCATTTCAAAGGACAGAAGAAAGGAGCAACCATCCCCAGGCACCTAGAAAGAGAAATCAAATAAAAGAATAACTGCAGAAGTAGAAACCTAAACCAAAAACACAAATGGATAATAAGGTGAAAGCAAATGTTACCAAAAAGAAAGCAGGTGTTGCTATTTTAATATTAGACAAAATAGACTTCAAAGTAAAAGAAATCAGAAGAGACAAAGAAGGCCATTACATTTTTATCAAAGGAACAATTCGCCAAGA
>VZQC01003281.1:18404-102318 GCA_009823505.1 Rhizomys pruinosus
AAAAAAATCTAAAAAGAATTTATTTCCAAAAAAAAAAAAACAAAAAAAAAAAAAAAAAAAAAAAAAAAGAAAAACAAACAAAGAAGAAAGAAAACAAATGACCCACTTAATAGATGGGAAAAAGAGCTGAACAGAGACTTCACAAGAGAGGAATTAGAGATGGCTGAGAGACATCTTACGAAGTGTTCAACATGGCTAATAATTAAGGAAATGCAAATCAAAACCACTTTAAGATAACATCTTACTCCAATAAGACTGGCTAGGATCAAGAAAACAAACGATACCAAGTGCTGGAGAGGTTGTGGGGGAAGGGCAACACTCATCCACTGCTGGTGGGAAAGTAAACTAGTACAGCCACTATGGAAAGCAGTACGGAAGACTTGGAATGAACTTGCCACCTGACCCAGCCATACCACTCCTGGGCATGTACCCACAAGACTCATCTTAACGCAGAGATACATGCACAGCCATGTTTATTGCAGCTCTCTTCACAATAGCAAGGAGCTAGAACCAACCCAACTGCCCCTCAACTGATGAGTGGATAGAAAAAATGTGGTACATCTACACAATGGAGTTCTATGCAGTGGTAAAGAAAGATGACATCATGAGCTTTACAGGTAAATGGCTGGAGCTAGAAGATATCATGCTGAGTGAAGTAACACAGTCCCAGAAAAACAAATGAAGAATGGTATCCCTCATCTGTGGATGCTAGCACCAATTACCTAATTGTATTGCAAACTGAGCAACATCAATGTGATCTGAAAACAACTGTGCTCTTATATTGTGAATCCCTTAAAACATAGTAAACAAAATTAATTAATTAATTAATTAAACATCTTTTGAACATACGAAAAAAAATAAAAATAAAACATATATCGAATTGCTATGTAACTTGGGAATGTAAAGTAATATTTCTTTTTACCTGCATGAAACTCTACTGTTAAAATGTGAATCCCTAAACATGTTTTGGAATTAACCTATGGTTTATTTTCAAAATAACCTATGGTTTAATTTCAAAATTACGTCATAATTTTGGTATATGTGTTGAGTTTATATATGCTTATTTTAGAGTAATATAGAAAGGGAACAGTAAAAACAAAAAAGACTTTTTCAAAGAACTGACCAAAAAGTTAAGTTCTGCCCAAAGCAGTAAACTTCTGCATCGAATAATTTATAAAAGATTGAGTATCCCAGCACTTAGGATGCAGAGGCCAGTACATTTCTGTGAGTTTGAGGCCAGCCTCGTCTACATAGTGAGTTCCAGAACAGCTGGGGCTAAAGGGAGATCCTGTCTCACAAAGACCAAAAACAAAAAAGATGCAAGACATGTATGTCAAAATACATGAGCTCTGGCATGGTAGAGACGTGAAAGGGGGAATAGGTCTAAATTTGATTAAGAAATGTTGTATAAAATGCACAAAAGTTCAAGAAAAAAAATTAAGAAAAAATTTAAAATTAAGTGTCCAAGGCTCAGTGAGAGTGAGAATCATGTTAGCAGAATGTTCTTTGAATCTTGGAAGTGGACCTGAGATCAACTGCATCATTTACTTACTACCCTCATTTATTTGTGTTTTTCAAAAATGTTACAATGTGGGGCTGGAAAGATGGCCTAGTGGTTAAGAGCGCCGACTGCTCTTACAGAGGACCGGGGTTCGATCCCCAGCACCCACATGGCAGCTTAGAACTGTCTGAAACTCCAATTCCAGGAGAACTCCAGGTTCAGGGAAATCCGACACCCTCTTCTGACTTCGCGGCATTGCACGACATGGGTGCACAAACCTACATGCAGACAGTACATTCATACACATACAGAAATAAATAAAAATTAAAAAGTTACAATGTTAAAAGAGTAGAGAAATTAACAGTAAGATTCAACACCGAAAAATGGATTTCTCGCAAGAAATTTAGTGGCACATGACTATAATGTGGAGGCACTGTGTAACCAAAGAAGGAGAACCACAGTGGCTTTGAAGCCAGCAGAGCTACATAGCAAAACCCTGCCTCATTAATAAAATTTATCAGACAAATTCATCTTAAACCATGTAGTTTCTTTTGCCATTCAAGTTTTACTTTTACTTATTTAATTACTATGTTGCAGTAGGAAGTTATGGAGTCTTTTTCCGTGCTGTTATTTTAAAATGTTTTATAATAAATTGATTGACTAATTGTGTGTGTATGTGTGTGTGCGTGTGTGTGTGTGTGTGTGTGCGTGTGTGTGTGTGTGTGTGTGTAGTGTGTATGAAGCCTGTGCTTGTGAATGTCAGAGAACAGCTTTGTTAGTAAATGTTACCTAAGTTTAGGGATGTGTCATCCTTGGGGAATTGTCGAAGATCTATGACCTCTCCAGTTGTATGCATCTGGCTTTATTTACAATAACATACATGGGTTAAATAGAAAAGACATGGAGAAGACATGGAGGGAGGGCTAGACTAGACAGGCAAAGAGAGAACGGAGAGATCAATAATACCTTGCTGGAGAGAAAAAAAAAACCTGAGAGAATCATATTAGTCTAACAATCTATGGACAAATTACACATTCAATACCTCTACATGAGTCCATATTCCATATGCAAAAACGAAGGCTGCATAGCAATAAACAGTACAAAACAGGAGAAACCTTCCTTTGAGTCATTGGTCAGGATAGTCCAAGAGACTCCCAAAATGACACAGGCGATTGACACAGCCCTTGATTTCCTCCAAGAGCCTGAAGCTAAGACCCTATTTCTGAAGACAGGATATACTTCAGAGACTGGATCTTGAACAATGGAGCTGGACCTGGCCTGGAAGCCACCTCCCCTGAAGGGTAGCTCTGATAGCTGTGGAAAGCACTTAAGGAAGATCATCAATCAATGGAGCCTCAAGACCAAATATCCATGTCAATGGCCAGCACAGCATACAAAACTGGTGAAGTAGTGGCACTTCTATCTTGGGGGAAATCAAGGGCTAACCAATGGGACCTAAAACCCACTCAGTGGAAAACTTAAAGTAGTTTTGAACTTGAAGGTAAGACCCTATTGCTGAAGAGGGGCCACTCTTCTTTTTTTTTTTTTAATTTATTTTTGTATGTGTATGAATGTACTGTCTGCATGTAGGTTTGAGCACCCATGTCATGCAATGCTGCAGAGGTCAGAACAGGGTGTCAGATTCCCCTGGAACTGGAGTTCTCCTGGAATTGGAGTTACAGACACTTCTCAGCCGCCATGTGGGTGCTGGGGATCGAACCCGGGTCCTCTGCAAGAGCAGTTGGTGCTCTTAACTGCTAGGCTATCTCTCCAGCCCCAAGAGAGAAGCCACTCTCCTAATACAGAACTTGGAACAATAGAGCTGAAACTGCCCTAGAAGCCTCCTTTCTGAAGACTGGCTCTCATGATATCAAGAGATACTATTTAAGCTGCTAAGGGAACATGATATCAAGAGATACTATTTAAGCTGCTAAGGGAAAAAAAAAAACAATTAATAGTCCTAACTAGTTGTAAAGCTTAACCAATAATTTGGTTAATTTCCTGGCTGACCCAGCAAAGTATCACTCTTGATCCAATGTAGGAGTGGCACTTGTGGGAAATCAACAGCTATGTGATTGGGGTTAAGTTCTGCTCAATGGGAGGGAATCCATGGGATACTTTTTTTTATTTTATTTTTCTCTATGTGTATGAATGTACTGTCTGCATGCAGGTCTGTGCACCCATGTCATGCAATGTTGCGGAGGTCAGAAGAGGGTGTTGGATTCCCCTGGAACTGGAGTTCTCCTGGAATTTGAGTTGCAGACGGTTCTCAGCCTCCATGTGAGTGCTGGGGATCAAACCCTGGTCCTCTGCAAGAGCAGTCGATGCTCTTAACCACTAGGCCATCTCTCCAGCCCCCATGTGAAACTTTTAAAATGCCCAAATACACATGGCTGGAGAGCTCATAGATTCTAGAGAAAAGCCTACTTTTCCACATCCCTAAACAAATGTAATTTCTTACTTGGTTCTAAATTTGCATCTTCATATTTACAGACAAGTGGACCTTCTACCCCTTATAAAATAAGGTTTCTTTTGCAACATATGGAGACTACTACAGAGTTACAGAACATGTTAGACATAGAGAATAAGTGTATGTGATATACTTAGCCCTAAGAGACGTATCTTCAGTGCAACCTCTACACACAGATGAAAGCATCTCTCAACTCTCACCAGTGCACTCTCCATGTGCAGCATATGGTGATTAAAATAGGAGCCTACAATTGGCCAGTGTTCAGAGAACAAGGGTCTACAGAGCACTTATACCTGAGTAGTACACATATTTCAAACTTCTGCCTATCAAAGCTCAGGAATCATGGTTGGGGGGGTGGAGGGGAGCAGAAAACTTTTTAAGAGCCAGAGGGTGTAGATGACCACAGGAAAGGAAACAATTTTTCCAGACAGCTGGTCAGTTATTCAAATGAACTCATAGCAATAATGACAGCATGCAGAAATCCTATGCAAACTCAAACCAGAAAAAAAAAATTCCCAGCCTAGATATGATCTGTGCTGCACTCACAACTGAAACATCCATTAAATGAAAATCAACATTGCTGAATACATATCTTTAGTCCTAATCAACAGATAAAAACTAATATTTGGGCCAAGTGGTTTTAAGCTAGACTGATTTCAAAGAACTGTTGTTTTCTCCCTGGTCTGAACATGCAACAGTTGCCATCATTCTCAACAAGTTCTCAAGAGATGCCTGAGTGGGTGAGTTGAACCCCCGGGACTGTTTCAAGTGATGAATATGTGCCAGGCTGATGTAGAGCACTTCCTTCGGGTGTCTCCATCCAGTACAGACTCATCAACAAAAAAACCACAGAACAAAAATTGATCACGGTGCGTTGTCTCACCTCACAAGCTTTCTTCCTTTAAGGTAATTTTTTGGTGTTCTTATAACTCATTTCTTTTTTTTTTAATTTAATTTTTATTGATGGTTTATGCATTTCGTATATCATTTTCCAATTCAGATCAGGCATATTTCCCTTTCCCTTCCCCCCCACCCCCACTCCATCCCAGATCATGTATTCTGCCATAACTGTCCTGCATCTTTCAGGTTTTTTTTTTTTTCATTTTTTAGCTATAAGTGATAATCCATGAGTATAAGCATCCTTCGTGCAAAACCAATCTACAGACTGTTGTGCCCAAACCCCCACAGTCCCACCATCCAGTAGGGGGGTGACAGGTTGTTTGTTCAATCAAGTTGATCAAATGAGTGTCCAGACTACATCGCTGTAGTTTCACCATTCACGCCAATCGCAGCCTTTACATTCTACCACGCCCCCTCTTCCGCAGATTGTTCCCTATTTCTGACTGGACATGAGAATGACTTGCTCCATTTCTGATATTTTCAGTAGAAAGTTTAGAGTCACTTCCCCTCCATCTCTCTGCATTTTACCACAGAATTTCTATGATCTTATTAATAACAGTTATAAGACACATGGAAACACAGTGAAGACCTGTCACAAGATGATTTTCAAATGAGCACTGCAGGAAAGAAAAAGATTGGCATAAAGATATAAGATGTTATGTGTTGACTGAGAACTGATATTACTTTAAACGAAGTTTGAATCCCAATCAAAATAATAATAGGATGATCTTTAAATACAACCTTCCCCAATCCATTACATTGTACTAAATACTTTGGTCCAGGGCTAACACCACAGTAAAACATTTGTTTAGGTACATTATATGTATAAATGGTTAAATTTGTTTATTTTCATTTTACTAAAATAATGACAATTTCTCTCCTTACTCAAGTTGTTTACTTCACCAATCCCACTACAAACCTTTCCTCTGTCCTGGACTCCTCCCTTATTACAGGTTAGATTTCCAAAGGCACAATGAGAGAATGCCCCATCACCTCTTCTCAGTCTCCAGAATATCAACTGCCCATCCTAAGGACACAGACCAGGGTGAAAACATAGTTTCTGTAAATCAAATATTTGTCATACTTATTCAGAATAGTGTATCCCAATGGCAGACTGAGTGTGTGTGAGCTCAAGAAACTTTGAGTAATAGATATTTTTAAAAGCTTATCTTATGCTATTTACAGAAAGTTCCAAATCTAAAATATTTGCCAATAAGCTTTGTAAATGACTTACCTAAAATAGACAATAGTATTTAGTAACATGCACTGAGACTGAAAATGCTGAAGTGCTTTCCATTTGTTCTGATTATTCTTCAAACACATCAATTAGAGTGACTTTGTTCCTGTTACACATGAACAAATGGAAGCAAACATTAGATTAGCTGGAAGTTACAAGGTGGTTGACTATTACAGTAAGATTTGAATGCATGTAACCAAAAGTCCCTTCCAGTAATTTGACTAAATACTGATCATTATTAACAGAGTAATGTAGGTCATTTATAATATTAAATGACAATTTCAAAATAATTTTTACAATGAGCTTGATATTTTTATACATGAATACTTTCTAAGGAAGATAATATCATTTCCTTACATGCATAATATTTACTGCCCAATTAGAAAATGTAGATCAGAGAGAGTTACATAGGTCAATAAATACAGAAAATAGGAAAAGAGGTAAAGTGACAGTAGATGGATGTATTGTTCCGAAGTTGGTTTAGGATAGTTATCAGTCATAAGGAATTTCCTCTCAGTATTCCCCAGCTTTGAATCTAAGTCTGACTTGCTTCCACTTTACTATCTTTCCACCTCAGTTTTCACTGGTAGTTGGTTCTAATCCATTTAGTTTGCAAAATGGTTTCCATCATACTATAGGTTTAAATATATGAAAAATTAAACTCTGGTTTCACATGCAAACCATCATGCCAAAATTATCCACCTTCTAGTCATTTTCTCTCCTTAATATTCTTCCAATAGATATTTTAGAGGTTGAAAATAAACATTTAGCGTTATATCTTAAAGAAGGGGTTTATTTAACGATTAAATAAATAATTATTCATAAGACAGTGAAACAATAATACATCTTTTTATTTGCACTGAATTTAAGTATTGGTTCATATGCAACTTCCCAAAGGTGTGAAGTCGTTATTTAATTTAAAGCGATGGTTGTTGGCTGGGCCATACCTAAAATCTTCTTTACTAAATTATTGGATTGGGAATAGCATGTAGGTGAAACAAGATTTTCTTTCTAGTTTTTTTTTTTTCTTTGTCTCCTGATTTAAGCACTCCTCATTGTAAGACTACTGTCTAAATCCTATTTTAGGCTCTGGTTTTTGAAAGCCAATATTAGGCATTTAGGTTTTCATTTGTGCACAATGCAGCATTTAATTGGTCAAATTATCTTTTCATGTGTGTGCACATAAAAACATGTGAACCTGAATGTGAATACTTCATTGTAAAGTTCAACCGACTTGGGCCTGGACAGAGGGTCCAGCAGTTAAGGGCACTTCTGCTCTTTCAGAGGACCCAGGATTCAGTTCCCAGCACACGCGCGCATGCACACACGCGCACACACACACACACACACACACACACACACACACACACAAACACAAAGGCTAATGACTGTCCGTAATTCCAATTACAGGAGATTTGCCTCCCTCTTGTGGCCTCTGCCAGCACCAGACATGAATGTGATGCAAATGCATCCATAGAGATACTCATACATACACCTAAAACAAAAATGAATCAATCCTGCAAAAAAATCAACTTCCCTTTCTTGTGTTGCTAATTGATAACGAGTCCTTCTCTCACACTTAATTTAGAGGAAACACCGAACAACATGGCTGGAGGAAACCATTCTGCTATATCAGATTTTGTGCTTCTGGGATTTTGTCAGTCATGGCATGTGCAGGTTCTGCTCTTTGTTCTATTTCTCCTGCTTTACCTGATCACTGTGTCTGGAAATATTTTCATCATAATATTAATTATCACTGACCCCCATCTCCACTCCCCCATGTATTTCTTCTTGGCCAACCTGTCCTTTGTTGATATGTGGCTTTCTTCAAACACCACACCTAAGATGATCACAGACTTTCTCAGGAGAAACAAGACCATTTCCTTTGCAGGCTGTATGTCCCAGATCTTCTTCACTCATTTCATTGGAGCACTTGAGATGGTGATACTAGTCATAATGGCCTATGACCGCTATGTGGCCATCTGCAAACCACTCCACTACTCAAGCATTATGAGCCTTCAAAGGTGCATTGGGCTGGTGCTGACTGCATGGACTGTTGGTTTTGTGCATGCCATAAGTCAACCTGTTGTGATTGTGCAACTGCCTTTCTGTGGCCCCATGGAGATAGACAGCTTCTTCTGTGATAGACCACTAGTACTGAAGTTGGTCTGCATGGATTTCAATACCTTGAACATCTTAATGAGCCTTGATTGTGGAGTTGTGGCAGTAACCTGCTTCATTCTCTTGCTGATATCCTACTCACATATTCTTCTCACTGTCTCCAAAAGCTCTAAAGCTGGTGCATCCAAGGCACTGTCCACCTGCTCTGCCCACATTACAGTGGTGGTGTTCTTCTTTGGACCCTGTATCTTTCTTTATGTGTGGCCCCTCAACATCACTTGGATGGACAAGTTTCTTGCTGTGTTTTACTCTGTCATTACACCTGTCCTAAATCCAGCTATTTATACACTGAGAAATAAAGAGATGAAAACTGCTTTTAAGAGATTCAGAAGCTGCTGTGTGGGTTTCAAGGGAAATATTTAATACCTACAATGATCTTTCATTGTTTGGTAATATCTAAACAGGTTTTCTTACTTTGAACTTTGTAATTGATTATCCAAAACTTTTAATGCAGACATAAGTTTATCCTAGAAGGGAGGATCTTGAATAATTTCTGTTCAATTTTATCTAATTTTTAAAAATATTTTTCAGTAGCTATAACTGTTCCCTCACAATGACCTTTGCTCAACAGACAATGAAATATTATTTTGTCTTTAATCTGATATCACACACATATTAACAAGTAAAGCCAAGACTAAACAAGAAAACACAATAAAACAATAGTGATGCTGTACATAAGAAACAAACACTCACAGCAATTACACTTGTTTAAAATTTATTAACTCTATAAAGTTTAAATTTAAAATGAAATGTAATTTGCTTTGCTCAGAATGATGCAAATATATTTATTAAATCATTACTACTTTATTTGTGTAAAATCCAAAAATCCAATCTCCATGCATGTTATTAATAATAAATCTGTAGTATTTAACATACCTCAAAGACACTGAACATGTATTTAAACGATTAGAGTCCATTATTCTGTTGAAATAATCATACTATCTGAAAATCAATCTGTGCTTTTGTGTAGGCTTTTGAAATTTGAAAATTGATTGCAAATATTTTGAAATAATGAAGTCTATTATTTTCATTCTTCCAGGTTTATTAATCAAGTAAATTTGAGGTAAAGAATCTCAACCAATGTGTCAAAACAAAAACATGGTACTGATATAATTCTATTACTTTTTATATGATGCAGTAGAGGTCATATTTGGCTGAAAATAAGTCCAGCATAGTGCTTCACAGCAACTTTGATGTGATTGTGTTCTATGTGTTGTTGTAAGTATGATATGAATAAATATGATATCCTTAAGGTGTAATATTTTCTATTTTTCTTTATTTATATGAATCACTTATTTGATAATTGGTAGCATATTATTATTCTTCATGAAACAAGATCATTCATGTGTGAGGTGGTATGGTTCAATGAAACAGAAAGTATACTTCTTTTGAGGTGTGAAAGAGTAACTCACAAGGTCACTACATCACTCCCTAAACATAAGAAAATGGCTGGAAATGGCATAATTATAATCAAATTTGAATATTTGGTATAAATTATGAAAAATTTTGAACCATGCCAGCTGAATTGAAAACCTAATCCCAGGTTAGCACAGTAGTATTGATAAGGCCCATAGGTTCAAACATTTGGTTCTTCATACCATAGATTATGGAGTCACTTCAACTGCCTGGGTAGAAAAATTGAACTATTGCATTTTATTAACTTTAAGTAACTAATTCTTCCCAGAATTCTGGCAGTCATTATCATCTGTATATACATAGAAGATGGACCAGAGCATTGGGCACTATCTATGTGGATTTCCTTAATATTCTGAAATAATGGCATAAGAATGAAAAACCTAGTTTGTATTCTATTATATTTATATGTCATGGTGAACAAATGTTTCATGGTCTCAGTTCAAACATGTTAGTCTTTTTTTCCATTTTACATAAGCTTTTGAATTAATAAATAGTCTCTCCAGTCTCAAGTGATTTCTATTATTCATACATATTAGCTTATAAGTATTTTAGGGCTGGAAAGATGGCTCAGTGAAAAAGAGCACTGGCAGCTCTTGCAAAGGACCTGGGCTCAGTTTCCAGCCCCCACATGGAGATATACAACTTCTTATAACTCCAGTTCAGGGGAATCTGATAGCTTCTTCTGACATTTGTGGTTATTTCACACATAGATGTACTTCCATACATGCAGGTAAAATGCCACTTCTGCACATACAATAAAAAAATTATTCAAAAAAGCTGTAGGTATTTTTATGGCTAATTTTCTCTACCTGGTAGTATCTAGAATCACATAAGAAAAGCTTCTGTGCATTTCTCTTAGGGATTATCTATCTCTGGAAAAATCCCCTTCCTGGGGACCATACAAAATGTCTTTCCCTTCCAACATAGTGCCCTATGTACAAACCAAAGTAAGGTTCCACCACAGGTTACCCAGAGAACCAATGAGTTTATTTAATTTACTTACAAATCATTGATGAGGAATATGCATGTTGTGCCCAAAACATCTTCCCCGTAAAATCTTAATGTAGCATGGATAAAGGCATCTCTTTAGCCATATTGATAGAGTCCCTCTCAGTTAACATTCCCCAGTTTATATACTCTAGTATCTTCCTAATACTTCCAGGCCATGAACAACTACAGCAAAACTGCATGAGGCTGAGAGGAGTGTCTGCAATCTCAGCTGCAGGTGCAGTGATGCTCCTTACTCTTGTCATCTCAGAGGGAATGTAAACAGGCAACAGGTCCCATTGTTTTCATCACCTGCAAGCAGGCACAGCTTAAGTAATGAAGATAACTTCTGTTTTTCTCATAGTATCGTGTCATACCTAGATTTAGTTAAGATTATTAACCTACCCTAACTGCTGGAGGCAACATCCATTGGGCTGTAGTCCTGGACTAAATTAAAAGGAGAAATCTGCTCAACCATTCCTATGCTAACTGACAGCTGTCAGTGCTCAGTGTGCTAGCTCTGGGTGACAGTTGCTGGGCAGGACATCACAGCCTGTGCACACCTGAGTTGGGTGAAGAAAGTGGGCTAGAATAGCGCCATTGCTGCGGCCCTGTGTGGCCCCCTCTTCATCAAGTATGGCATCTACTTCAGCACAAGAGGTGAAGCGACCCCAACTTGAAGAACAGGCTTCAGGAAGGAAGGAAGGAAAGAAGGAAGGAAGGAAGGAAGGAAGGAAGGAAGGAAGGAAGGAAGGAAGGAAGGAAGGAAGGAAGGAGCAGTAACTTGCCAAGGAGAGAGCTGGGCTTTCTAAGTTAAAGATGCTTAACCTTTTAAGAAATTCTTTCTTGAAGAAATACAGCTTGGTGAAGAGTTACCACAAGGTGAACATGAGAACACCTGACAAATGCAATTGCTTTGTGTGGACAGCCTCAGCAGCTGCTGCAAACACTACAGCAGACTCTTCCACACCTAGTGTTCCAGATTCTTCTGACCAAGGTTCCTACCATTAATCAAAGAATTCTAAAGGACCTTGTCTGAAGATGTGGAATGAACCAGTTAGCAACATGATAAAATCTGTTTCAGTGATTGTAAACATTCTGTTTGGGTTTTTTTGGTCTTTTTTTTTGAGACAGGGTCTCCCTGCAGCCCCAGCTGTCCTGGAACTCTACATAAACCAGGCTGGCCTTGAACTCATAGAGATCCACCTTCTTCTGTCACCCAGGTGCTGGGATTAAAGGCATGTGCTACCATGCTCGGAAATAGATTTTAAACTTCTTAACTTGGATGTTGAGCAGCTCTCGGGAAATAAGTGCAGACATGATTGTTATGGACTGTCCTACACTGAAATCTACCAAAGTGAATGCTGACTTTGAGCAGATCCATTGTCTTGTTTTATTTCTTTTTCCGAGTGAAAATATATTTTGATAGAGCTCCTCATTTTAAAAATACACTGTTACCAAAATAACATGCGTTTTGTTTGTTAAGATATGCGGTTAAAATGTAAATATAATATAATATTACTTGGATTAAAACTCCCAGCTTTGAAAAGATTGGAAAAAAGTGTGGAAGATAATCGAAAGAATGTATTTTCTAAAAGGCTGGTACATTTTACCGTAAATCATAAAATTGGACAGAAACTTCGTGAAAGCTGAGCATTAAAATCTTCCAGGGGGGGGGGCTGGAGAGATGGTCTAGAGGTTAAGAACGCCGACCGCTCTTACAGAGGACCCGGGTTCGATCCCCAGCACCCACATGGAGGCTGAGAACCGTCTGAAACTCCAATTCCAGGAGAACTCCAGTTCCAGGGGAATCCAACACCCTCTTCTGACCTCCGCAGCATTGCACAACACCAGTGCACAGACCTACAACAGGCCACCCTAGTCTACAGAATGAGCTCCAAGCCAGCTGGCACTAAAGGGAGACCCTGTCTCAAAAGACCAAAAAAAAAAAAAAAACTTCCAGAGAGAAAAAAAAAGAAATCTAGTTGAGTACCCATATTCATCTCTTTCTGTTGCTTCAGTCAAGATGTAACATGACCAGTTGTTTCACGCTCTTTCTGCCATGACTTCCCTGTACTGTGATAGACTACATCTTTGAACTGAGAAAAAGAAAACTTGCTTTTTAATACTGCTTTTGTAAGAAACTTTTCACAGCAGGTTGAAAAGTAAATAAAACAAAAAAATTGCTACCGAAAATGGGCTCACTGATGTGACAAAACTGAGCATGTCTCATTTTTTTGAATTTTTTTGTATTTCATACAGAACATCTCAATCGATCTTAATTCCCTTTAAACCCTCTTCCCCACTGGCACCTTTCCACAGCCCCCGCCCACTTGAATTCACACATTCTCTCATTTATGTGAAGGCCCATTGTGTCAATATCATTTCCCTATACCTCTCTCAGTACAAGTTCAGTCACTGAGGTCTAAGCCCATTCACAGACCCTCGCTTTAAGATATCAGTTGTTAGCCATTATGTGGGTGCTGGGAACTGAACTCGGTCCTCTGGAAGAATGGCCAGTGCTCCCCATTGCTGAGCCATATCTCCAGACCCCTAGTTTTGTTTTGGTTTGGTTTTTGCTTTTTTGGGGGGAGGTTGGTCTTTTCGAGACAGGGTCTCCCTGTAGCCACAGGTGGCCTGGAACTCGCTTTGTAGACCAGGCTGGCCTTGAACTCACAGAGATTCACCTGCCTTTGCTTCCCAAGTGCTAGGATTAAAGGTGTGCCACCACACCCGGTTACTTTGCTTATTTTTTGTTTGTTTTGTGGGTTTTTTGTTTTGTTTTGTTTTTTTCTATGTAAACTCTGTTCTGGATTTTTTTTTCAAGTTTGTAAATAAATCTCCAATTCTTGTATCCAAAAAAAAAAATAATAATAATAATATCAGCTCTTCCTCACCCATCAGTAATCAGCTGTCAGTTGTTCTTCTGTCCATTTGCATGGTTCTATGCTGGGTTTTATCTGCTTAAGTTTGCCTGGGTCTTGTGCATGCTGATACCACCACTGTAGGATAATATGAACAGGGTCACTGGAGCTTGAATGATTCTATTCCCATGTGGTCATGCACCTCTTCCCTGACTCTTACAATCTTTCCCCCTCTTCTACAATGGTCCCTGAGCCCTGCGTGAGTGAGGCTTAATATAGGAGTCCTGAAGACCTAAATAATGTCTAGCTACTGTAAAAAAAAAAACAAAGGAATCATATTAGTCCAACAATCTAATGACAAGTTACATATATGCTATCTCTACATGAGGTCCATATGTATGACTGAAGGCTAAGTAACAAGAAACAGTGCCAGACAGGAGAAACCTTCCTTTGAATTGTTGGTCAAGGTATTTCAAGAGACACACAAAATTGTACAGGCTGTTACCACAGCCTTTGACTGCCTCCCAGAAACTGAATGTAAGACCCTGTTGCTGAAGACAGGACCAACTTCAGAGACTGGATGTGCAGCAATGGAGCAATGGAGCTGGATCTGACATGGAAGCCACTTCCCCTGAAGGCTAACTCTCATAGCTCTGGAGAGCAATATGCAAACTGCTGAGGAAGAACATCAACCAATGGTCCAATATAAGCTTTGACCAAATCACTACATCAATGACTGGCACATGACATTGGTGCAGTAGTGGCACTTTTATCTCAGGGGCAATCAATGGATACCTAATTGGACTTGAAGCCCACTCAATGGGAAGAAACTTATGTGTGGTAAACATAGCTAAATACACATGGCTGGAGAGATCATAGATCTTAAAGAAAAACCCAATACTGTCACATCTCTAGACTAATGTAATTTCTTACTAAGTATAAAATATGTATCCTCATATTTACAGTCAAATATCACATTTGCCCCTCATCAAAGAAGCTTCTATTCCACCATGTGTTTCTTAAGCATTTGAAACTTGTGGTAGAAATATGGAAGAGCTAGGAAATTTGGGCTTTAAAAGCTTTAGACTGTTGTAAGCAGAGCATAATCACCCATTCTAATGGGAGACTGGAAAAGAATGACAAGAAAAAAATCAGATAGTGAAGGCCCAGTTTATTGGGTTTCAAAGGGAATCAAGGATTCTATCAGGAATACAAATGAGGGCATTCATGTGATACTTTGTCAAATAATCTGACTCCATTCTGCCCATGTCTTGAAAACTTGAATGAGATTGAATTGTAAGTAACATAAAAAGATGTTTCATGGAAAAAATTTAAGGCAAACTGTGGAATGGTTATTATTGTCAATGCTTTCTAGATATATTGTGAAAAATTGCAACACAAGGAGCAGAAGGATATAAAGAATGAACAATATGTCAAGAAAAAACACTCAAATAAACTTAAATTATGAGCCAACACACATGTAAAACAGATGCTGTAATGTTAAAGAAAAAATCCTGGGATTTTTTTTACAGCACTGGGAAAATAAGAAAGTGCCTAAGGACAGAAATCCACCGTCATTGGCATCAATATGTGAAAATCCTAACTCATTTAAAAGGAGAGAAAATAACTCAGACTGCCAAAGTTATTCATTGTTCACAAAAAGCAACCACTTTGGTGATCATTTCCCCAGAGTCAGCATACAGTGGATGCTATGCCTACATTCTACAGAGAACACACTCCATCCAAGGTTAGGAGTATATCTTGACAGTGCCATCTACATGGTACTGCATTCACAGGTTTGCAAGATACCAGAGCGAGGGCATCATGGAATCTTGTATGACAATTCCCAAGAGCCATTGATTCCAAGCAATTAATGACAGTGCCAGAGTCCATGCATGGAGACCCTGATATGTCATGGCATGGTTATATGAAACTGAACCCAACACCCCAGATGCCAAAGATGCTATGACCATGGATGTTTCCTTGGGAAAGCTGAAAGGATGGAATGGAGCATGTCCAAGAAAGAAAGCTAAGTATGAAACAAGCAGCAGGGATAAAGGAGTGAGGATAGCTAATCCCTTTGCAACCAAGATGATTCTATTATGAGCACCAGATATCGGACATAAAGCTACAGGATTTGATTTTTGGCTTGCAGAGTTCAGTCTTGGTTGGTACAGTCTTTTGTGTGTGTGACACCATGATTGCCTTTTAGAATCATGGTATTTATTTCATTCGCTGGAATTTTATAACTTTTTGATTGTTTTCATAGTTAAAACATTTCCTGAGTTTCAGAAGTGCCTCAATATTTTCCTTTTTTTCTTGTTCCTTTTAATTTTTTACCCCAAAAGTATGCATATCTACCCTCCACATGTATACCAAAGTTACAAAGTCTGAAAATAAACTATAGGTTAGTTCCAAAACATGCTTAGGTATTCACAGTTTAAGAGTAAAGTTGCATGCAGGTAAAAAGAAAAATAAGTTTACATTCCTAAATTACATAGCAAGTTGATGTATTTTTAATACTTTTATTGGTGATTTGTGTATTTCATACATTATATTTCAGTTAGATTTAAACACATTCTCCTCTCACTGCTCCCCACCCCATCCCAGTTCATGCCTTCTGCCACACATGTCTTGCATCTTTCTCTCAGTCTTTCCAAAGTTTTCACTGCAGAAGCTTGTTGTTTGGGGCAGAATTTAGCTGTATCAGTCAGTTCTTTGACTCAGTCTTTATGTTGTTGTTGTTCCCTCCCCTTTGTGTAGCTCCAACAAATGCTTATATAACCATTATTATGCTTATATAACCATAAAATATGCTTATATAACCATTACATATATATATCAAGATTATGATCTCAAAGAATAAACTGTATGTTAATTCCAAAATATGTTAGCTCCAAAAGAAAGTGATATATGTTTCAGCGTACTTTTAAGGAAGATATTTATTCTTTCTAATAAATCCTAGAACTTAGGAAAATAGAGACATAAACTTCAAGATATACTTTTTTTCCTAAATTCTAAGATTTATTAGAAAGAATAAATATCTTCCTTTAATTAATATCAATCAATGTGGTATTATTTTTACTAACAAATTACCCACCTTGAATTACACATAAGGATTTGGTGCTAGGATCCACAAATGAAGGACACATACATTGTTTGTTTTACTGAGACTGTGTTACTTCACTTAGCAAAACAACTTCTAGTTCCATCCATTTGCTGGTAAATTTCATGATACCGTCTTTCTTTACTACTGCATAGAACTCCATTGTGTAAATGTACCATATTTTCAGTGTCCACTCACAGTCTTTTAGAAGCATAGTATTTATTTCATCTGTTGGAATTTTGTAACTTTTTATTGTTTTCATGGTTAAATTATATCCTGAGTTTCAGAAGTGGCCCAATATTTTCACTTAGACAGAACTATTAATGGCTATGGTCATTTTTTATGTTGGATAGGATACATTTTACAATAGGTATGGTATCATAGCTTTAAGGTGATGTGCCTGAGGATCAAGTTGACAAAGGGTATGTTTGGGTGGTTTAATACTTACTGCCAACTTGGCATGATCTAGCATATCTAGGAAACGAGTCTTTCCGGGAATTCCCTAGATTAGGCTAATGTTAAGGATAAACTAGCTGTGCTGGATAGTTTTAGTGTCAACTTGACACATGTGGGTTGAGGGAGCCTCAACTGGGGAATTGGCTCCATTGGACTGTCCTGTGGCCACGTCTGTGGAGTATTGTCTTGATTGTTGAGCAATGTGGGAGGGCCCAGCCCACTATGGGTGGTGCCATCCTGGGCAGGTTGTTGTGTAGTGTATAAGGGGTCGGGCTGGGCATGGGCCAAGGGAGCAAGCCAGTGAACAGCATTCCTCCATGGCCTGTGCTTCAGCTCCAGCCTCCAGGTTCCTGCCCTGAGTTACTGCCTTGGGCTCCCTAAGTGATGAACTGTGACTCAGGAGATGTAAGCTGAATAAACCCTTTCCTCCCCAAGTTGGTGTTGGTCAGAGTGTTTTGTCACAGCAATGGAAGACAAACTAGGACACTAGCCTTACCTTTGGACACTACCATTCCATGGCTGAGGACTGCGGTGAATAAACTCTAAGAGACCAGAGTCCAAGTCAACAGCTCCAGAGAGAGTGGACTGTTTTACCTCTCATCCACCTGTGCCCCTTTTCTAAGCCTAGGGAACAACCTGCGGAAGAGGGGGCGTGGTAGAATGTAAGGGCTGCGATTGGGGTGAATGGTGAAACTACAGCAATGTAGTCTGGACACTCATTTGATCAACTTGATTGAACAAACAACATGTCACCCCCCACTGGATGGTGGGGCTGTAGGTGTTTGGGCACAACAGCCTGCAGATAGGTTTTGCATGAAGGATGCTTGTACTCATGGATTATCACTTATAGCTAAAAATGAAAAAACAAAAAAACTGAGAGAAAGAATACAGGACAGAGTTATGCAAAATGCATGATCTGGGACTGGGGTGGGGGTGGGGGGGAGGAAAGGGAAATAAGCCCTGAACTGAATTGGGAAAAAATGTATGAAATGGACAATCAAAAGCATCATAAAATTTATTAAAAAAAAATGTAAAGGCTGCGATTGGGGTGAACAGTGAAACTACAGCCATGTGGTCTGGAACCCATTTGATCAATTGATTGAACAAACAACCTGGTACCCGTGTCCCACATGAAGGTGGGGACTTTGCATGTGGGGGTTTGGGCACAACGTCCTGTAGTGGTTTGCACGAAGGATGCTTATACCATGGATTCTATTATACCTAAAAAGGAAAAAAAAACCAACTGAGAGTGCGAGGACAGTTTATGGCAGAATACATGATCTGGGATGGGGTGGGGGTGGGGGGAAGGGAAAGGGAAATATGCCTGATCTGAATTGGAAAATGATGTACGAAATGCACAAACCATCAATAAAAATTAAATTAAAAAAAAAAAAAGAAACCAGGGTAGCACTAGAATTCACATTGTTTTATTTCTTTACTGAATATGCGATATGACCAGTTATCTCATGCTCCTTTCCACCATCATTCCCCACCATGATGGATTATATCCTTGAACTATGAGCCAATGTAAACTCCTATTTCCTTAGTTGGTTTGTCAGAAATTTAGTCACAGAAACAAGAAAATTAACTAACAGGTATTTCATAAGTAAAGTCAAATATACAGTCCCTAGTTGCAGTATCCAATTAATGAAAATATCACTAACTTCTTTGGTAGAAGTATTTTTTTTTCATAGGAGAAATAACTCCAACAGAGAGGAGATTAAAACTATAGGACCAGCAACAAAGCATTTCTCCATTTCCTAGCTGATGTGAAAAGACCAGCAATGAACTTGGCTAAGCAAGTATACCATAGTAGGATATCAAGTCCTTAGGCTGTGTACCAAGGAGTGGTATAGCTTGGACATGTGGTAGATCTACACTGATCTTTTGGAGAATTACCCACAATTTTTTCCATACTGGCTGCACCTGCTTTCATTCTCACCAGCAGTGAATGAGAATTCTCTTTTCCCTGCATATATATCCATATATATATATATATATATATCCATACATATATATATACACATATATATACATATATATATATATATGGAACTAAAATAATTAAAGAAAAAGTAAAAAAAAAACTAGATGGTTGTGGGGGACATGTAACAAATCTGAGAAAGTAGAGGGATGGAATGATGTGAATGGAATACTCATGTATGGGAGTGCACAGAGCTCAGATCAGGGGATTTCACCAGACCACCTGAAGCACAGTTAGAGGCCAGGCACTTCAACCAGGCAGATTATTGGATAATTGAATCATTGGCTTGTGTGGCTGTGGGGGTGGAGTTGCCCAGCTACCCAGTATAAATGTGGGCCTGTTGCCTCTGGGGGACTCGAGTGCACAGAGCTTGGATGGGGGGTGCCAGACCACCTGAAGCACAGAGTATTCCCCCAGAACTGGAATTGCAGAGGGAGTGTCCAAGTGGGACCACAAAAGTGATTCCCGGGTGCAAGGCAATAAACGAAACAGCAAACCTGAGACAAGTCCAGTCCCACAACACCAAGCCCTACAAGCAACCTAGAGGAACTGGCTGGCAGGAAGCAGAGTGAACACAGTGGGTTGTTACCTACCTGGTTTTTGGAGAACCTTCAGAACAGAAAGGGAAGAGTGAGTTAGACTTCCAATATATAACCAAAATTGAAAGCCTGAAACCTAGACAAGTCAACACTCCATAAACAAGGAGAAAAAAATTAAGGCACCTGAAGGAAGCAAGCAAAGCAAGCCTTCAACACAGTGAAGAAACATCTGAGATTAAAGTCAGAATACAAAAAAATGAACAAACCCACATGCCAAAAACACAAGAAAATATCAACATGGGAAAAGTGCAGAATAATTCCACACCAAACTCTACCAACACTATAGAAGATTCCTACAATTAGATCTTCCTAGAGGTAACCCAGCACACAGATCTTAGAAGACAATCATAGACATATTCAAAGAAATCAAAGAATATAAAAAAACAAGTCAGAGAACTAAGGAGAGAGGATGGCAAACTCCAGAAAGAATTAGAGAGAGAGAGAGAATGACAAACTCTGGAAGGAAGTGGAAACACTGAAAAGATCCCACACTGAAATAAAAAAGGCAACCAACCAGTGAAGTAAGGAGCTCCAGGAAGAGATTGAGAAGCTCCAAAAGGAAGTGGAAATACTAAAGAAATCACAGGATGAAATGAAAAAGAAAATGGAACACTCATCCAATCAAGAGGAAAGGATGGAAAAATGTCTCAGAAGTAGAATGGAGGAAGCAGAAAAAAGAATAAAAAGCTCAAGTAAAGATTATGAAAAAATTTTAAAAACACAATAGTGGAACAACCAGAAAATGTGGGACACTATGAAAAGATCAAACATCTGCATTATAGGGATAGAAGAAGGAAAAGAATTCCAAGAGAATGGTATTGGTCAGATCTAGAATACTAGATGAAAATTTCCCCAAACCAAAAAAAGACAAACCCATACTAACACAAGAAGCACATAAACACCAAATAGACAAGATCAGAAAAGAAACTCTCCATGCCATATCATAGTTAAAACTCTAGACACCCTAAACAAAGACAAAATTCTGAAAGTCACAAGGAAAAAACAACAAGTTATATATAAGGGGAAACCCATAAGAATTACATCAGACTTTTCAGGGCAAACTATGAAAGCAAAAAGAATGTGGACAAAAGTATTCCCAGTGCTAAACAACTATAGATGCCAACCCAGGTTACTATACCCAGCACAGTTGAAGAGGAAATAAAAATCTCCTATGACATAAACAAGATGATACAATGCATGTCTAGAAAATCAACCCTTCAGAGAATACTTGAAATAATTCAAAGGACAGAAGAAAGGAGCAACTATCCCCAGGTACCTAGAAAGAGAAATTGATAAAAGCATAACTGCAGAAGTAGAAAGCCAGAGCAAAAATGCAAATGGATAATAAAAGGAAAGGAAGCAACACACATCTTTCAATTATAACCTTAAATATTAATGGACTAAACCCCCCAATCAAAAGACATAGACTGGGATAATGGTTTAGGAAATAGAACCCATCTATATGCTGTCTACAAGAAACCCATCCCCCGGGCTGGAGAGATGGCCTAGCGGTTAAGAGCGCCGACCGCTCTTACAGAGGACCCGGGTTCGATCCCCAGCACCCACATGGCGGCTGAGAACCGTCTGAAGCTCCAATTCCAGGAGAACTCCAGTTCCAGGGGAATCCGAGACCCTCTTCTGAACTCCGCGGCATTGCACGACACGGGTGCACAGACTTGCATGCAGACAGTACATTCATACACATACAGAAATAAATAAAATTAATAAAAAAAATTTAAAAAAAAGAAACCCATCCCACTCTCAAGGATAGGAACCAACTTGAGGTGAAAGGATGGAAAAAATATTCCAAGCAAATGGTACCAAAAATCAAGTACCAGTTGCTATTTTAATATCAGACAAAATAGACTTCAAAGTAAAAGTAATAAGAAGAGACAAAGAGGGCCATTACATCTTTATCAAAGGAACAATTAATCATGAAGATTTCAGAATCATGAATATACATGCACCAAACTCTGGTGCACCGAACTTTATAAAGACGATTCTCCAGGACCTCAAGGCACAGATTAACCCTAGCATACTCAGAGTAGGGGACTTCAATAACCCACTGAGCCCTTTGGACAGGTCAACAGGACAAAGAATAAAGAGAGACACCTGAGCTGAAAGATATGATACACCAAATTGACTTCACAGACAACTACTGAATAGTCCACACAAATAACAGAGAACACACCCCAAGAAACATTCTCCAAAATCGACCACATACTGGGACAACAGAAAAAACTTCAACAAATACAAAAATATTAAAATAATCTCATGCATTCTATCAGACCACAGCACAAGAAAGCTCAATATCAACACCAAGATAATCTCTACTATCTATAAGAACATAGAGACTAAATAGTGCACTCCTGAATAATGAATGGGTCAAGGGAGAAATAAAGAAAGAAATAAAAGCATTCCTGGAACTAAATGACAGTGACAATACAATATAACGAAATCTATGGGATACTGTAAAAGCAGTCCTAAGAGGGAAGTTTATAGCCCTGGTTGCCTACATTAAAAAAAAAACCAAAAAAAACAAAAAGAGCACAAATAAATGATCTGACACTACATCTAAAAACTCTTGAGAAACAACAACAAATTAAGCCTAAACACAACAGACAGGAAGAAATAAAAATCGGAGCAGAAATCAATGAAATAGAAAAAATGAAAACAATACAGAAAAAATCAATGAATTCAAAAGTTGGTTCTTTGAAAGAATAAACAAGATAGCAGACCTCTAGCCCAGTTAATCAAAAGAAAGATAGAGCAACCCCAAATCAATAGAATTCATGATGAAAGGGGGTAATATCACAACAGACAATGAAAAGATTCAGACACTCTTACAAGAATTCTTCAAAAACCTATATACTAGTAAGTTTGAAAACCCAAGAGAAATGGATGAATATCTGAAATCCTGGGACTCACCAAAGCCTAATAAGAAGAGATTTACAGCTTAAACAGATCTATAATATATGAAAAAATTGAAAATTTCATAAGAAATCTCCCAACTAAAAAATGCCCAGGCCCAGATGGTTTCAGACCAGAATACTATAAAACATTTAAAGAAGATTTACCATTATTACTCAAACTGTTCAGAAGGATACAAGCAGATTGGAATCTCCCAAATTCATATGAAGCCAGCATCACTCTAATACCAAAACCAGGCAAAGATACAACCAAAAAAGAGAACTATAAACCCGTCTCATGAATGAACACAGATGCAAAACTACTCAACAAAATACAAATCACATACAGACCCACATCAAGAAGATCATCCATCATGACCAAGTTGGATTCATACCAGAGATGCAGGGATGGATCAACATACAATATTGTTGAGATGTCACTGGAATTCTAATTTAGTTATGGACTTTTAATAGTAAATTAACAATATGCCGTGCAAGATATTATTTCGGTGCCATGATACCATGACACACAAATGAAATCAACAGCTCCTTGCCCTCGGAGGTCAACTAAGTTCCAGGGGACTACACATGGGGGCATCGTTAGAAATGTCCTGCAAGTGTGAGTCACCACTCTTCCTGTGCAGGGAGGTCTTGGAGGTCCACTAATGGGACTTCAGTCACTGTCAAGTCTATAAAGGGAGGAATGTTTGCTCGTGCTTCCAAAAGGGAAGCCTGGTCTAGCAAGACCTGGTTTTGTCCTTGAGTGGATGGAACTGGTAAATGAAAAGCCAAAAGGAGCCAGTGGCTCCCCCGCCAAAAAAAAACCCAAGTGACCCCTGAGGACCAGATCCTCAACTGACCTTGGTTAATCTGGCTAAACAAAAACCTTGGTTTATCCGGGCTGTGTGGCTTTAAGCATCCAAAAGGAAGGTATAACCAGAAATAAATAAACGGTAAGGCCTGAGAAATTGTACTTCAGATATAAAACTTGAGATCTTAGTAAAAAGACAAAAAGACAAAAAAAAAAAAAACAAGAAAGAGAGCACTGTTGTTTTGCCTGTTCAATCCTTACTGGCAAGTGCATCTACTCTGTGGCTGCCACTGCTTTTCCCACTACTCAAAGACATGAGACACAGCTTTTTAAAAAAATATAATTTTTTATGTGTATGAATATACCGTCTGCATGTAGGTTTGTGCACCGGTGACATGCAATGCTGCAGAGGTCAGAAGAGGGTGTTGGATTCCCCTGGAACTGGAGTTAAAGATGTTTCTCAGCCACCATGTGGGTGCTGGGGATCGAACCCGGGTCCTCTGCAAGAGCAGTCAGTGCTCTTAACCACAAAGCCATCTCTCCAGCCCCAAGACACAGCTTTTTTTAAAACATTTTTAAATTTTATTTATTTTTGTATGTGTATGAATGTACTGTCTGCATGTAGGTCTGTGCACCCGTGTCGTGCAATGCCACGGAGGTCAGAAGAGGGTTCCAGATTCCCCTGGAACTGGAGTTCTCCTGGAATTGGAGTTACAGATGGTTCTTAGCCACCATGTGGGTGCTGGGGATTGAACCTGGGTCTTCTACAAGAGCAGTCAGTGCTCTTAACCACTAGGCTATCTCTCCAGCCCTGAGACACAGCTTTTTAACCCTCCAGTATGGACAGAAGACTCATGTCTCTCCAAGCATCCTCCAAAGCTTCAATGCCAGATGGGGACTGCTGCGATACCCAGCTTGTGGACTGAGCAGCTACTGGGGTTTCAGCCTCATCAGAGTATAGACTACCACTGTTGGACAACCCAGGCTGCATCATGGAAACCAGTACAGGAAGATCAAGACAGGATGTGATGCTTACTGGACCTCATTTGGGTGACCATGGAAAGACCCCAGTGTGGAGGACAAGGGCAAGATTTATGGATGTTTGAGCTTGCCAAGGAGGAGCCTTCACACATTTCCTAAGAAAACATGACATCATTTAGCCTAATAAAGAAAAAACTAAAACGTCTTCAGCTTATTTCCTTTTTTTTAGTTTTTTCTTTATGCATGAACTCGGGTAGGGTAGGGGGCATGGAAAGGGAAATGATTCTAAATTGGATTGAGAAATGATGCATGGTGTATGGAAAAAGTTTAATAACAATAAAACAAGAAAAATCCTTAATTTCATATGGAAAAACAAAATACCCTGAATAGCCAAAGCATCCCTGAGCCAAAAGACCAATACAGTGGGGCTCTCTATACCAGACTTCAAACTATACTACAGGGCTATAGTCATAAAAACACCTTGGTAGACACAAAACAGACCTGTAGACCAGTGGAACAAAACTTAAGATCCAAACTTCAGCACATACAATTTCAGCCACCTCATATTTGACACAAAGGAGAAAAGACAGCATCTTCAGCAAATGGTGTTGGCAAAACTGGATCACCACTTGTAGAAGAATAAAATTAATCCCCTTCCTCTCGCCCTGTACAAGAAACCAATTCCAAATAGATCAAAGACCTCACTGTAAAACCCAAAACTCTGAAGATGACAGAAGAAAAAGTTGGTAGCATCCTATAAGACATAGGCATAGGAAAAGTCTTTCTAAATCAGACAGAAGCTGTGCAGGAAATAAGGCTGACAATTGACAAGTGGGACCTCATTAAACTCAAAAGCTGCTGTACAGTGAAAGAAACAATCAGGAGAGTGAAAAGAAAACCCACAGAGTGGGAGGAAACCTTCACCACTGATACATCTGACAGAGTACTAACTTCCAGAATATACAAATGATTTAAAAAACAAGAAAAAATAAATGACTCACTCAAAAGATGGAGTAAAGAGCTAAACAGAAACTACATAAGTGAGGAAATAGAGATGGCTGAGACATCTTAAACATGTTCAACATCCCTAAATAATTAAGGAAATTCAAATTAAAACTGCTTTAAAATATGATCTCAGACTAATAAGACTGTCTAGGGTCAAGAAAACAAATGATACCAAAGCTGGAGGGGTTGTGGGGAAAGGGGAACAGTCATCCACTGCTGGTGGAATATAAACTCATACAACCACTATGGAAAGCAGTGTGAAGAACCCTTGAAAAACTCAAAATGAGCATACCACCTGACCCAATCATACCATTCCTGTGTATATACCCACAAGACTCATCCTACTGCAGAGATACAAGCACAGCCATGTTTATTGTAGCTCTTTTCACACTAGGGAAGATCTGAAACCAACCCAAGTGCCCCTCAACTGACAAGTGGATAGAGGAAATGTGGTATATCTACACAATGGAGTTCTATGCAGTGGTAAGGATAGATGACATCATGAACTTTGTAGGTAAATGGATGGAACTAGAAGATATTACGTTAAGTGAAGTAACGCAGTCCCAGAAAAACAAAAGACAAATGGTATCCCTCATCTGTGGATGCTAGCACAAAGTACCTTGTTGTAAGGCAAACTGAGCAACAATGTTATATTCCTTGTGATCTGAAAACAACTGTGCTCTTATATTGTGAATCCCTTAACACATTCTAGAATTAATCTACCATTTATTTTCAGACTTTGGAACTTTTGGTATATGGGTGGAGAGTATGTAAGCATATTTTAGAGTAATATAAGATCAAAAGGACGAGAAAAAACTAGTTTGTCATGACATGGTGTCTAACCACAGTATTTATTTTATGCAAGTGCTTCTTAGTATTTCTTATAAAAGGCTGCTTGAGCTTTTGTCCAAGACTTTTCTAAATTACTATACAGTAATTAAAAGTATCGGGCTGGTGTAACTTAGCCTTTCTGGATGTTTAACAACCATACTTAATGTCCATACCAATTTGGCTGAGGGACTTAAGGGATAACTTGGTTCCTTGCTCTCAAAGGTCAACTAAGTCCCAGGGGACTATGCATGGGGGCATCTCTTGAAATGTCCTGCAAAGGTGTCACCAGTCTTCCTGTGCAGGGAGGACTTGAAGATCCACTAATGGGACTTTGGCCAGTGACCAGTCTATAATGAGGAAAGTCTGCTCATGCTTCCAAAAGGGAAGCCTGGTCTAGCAAGACCTGACTTTGTCCTCAAGTGAATAGAACTGGTAAATGAAAGCCCAAAAGGAGCCAGAGGCTACCTCTCCCTCCAAAACCTGAATGACCCCTGAGAACCAGAGCCTCAACTGACCTTTAGAAAACAAAAACCTTGTTTAATCTGGGCTAACTGTGGGGCCTTAAACATTCAAAAGGAAAGTATAAACAAATATGTAATCAGTAAGGCCTAAGAAACTGTACTTCAGATATAAAACTTGAGACTAGTAAAAATACAAAAAGAACAGCCAGGCATGGTGGTGCACGCCTTTAATCCTAGCACTTGGGAGGCAGAGGCAGGATCTTTGTGAGTTCAAGGCCAGCCTGGTCTACAGAGTGAGTTCCAGGACAGCTGGGGCTATAGGGAGACCCTGTCTCCAAAAGACCAAAAAAAATTACAAAAAGAAAAAGAGAGAGAGAGAGAGAGAGAGAGAGAGAGAGAGAGAGAGCACTGTTGTTTTGCCTGTCTTCAATTCTTACTGTGGCTGCCACTGCTTTAACCATTCTTCAAAGACATGAGACACAGCTTTTTAATCCTCCAATATGGACTGAAGACTCATGTCTCTCCGAGAAGCCTCCAAACCTTCAATGCCATATGGGGACTGCTGAGATATTCAGCTTGTGGACTGAGCAGCTACTGGGGTTTCAGCCTCTTCAGAGTATAGACTGCCACCGTTGGACTACCCAGACTGTATCATGGAGGCTGGTACAAGAAGATCATGACAGGATGCAGTGCTTACTGGACCTCATTTGGGTGACCATGGGAAGGAAAGACCCCAGTGTGGAGCACAAGGGCAAGATTTACAGATGTTTGGGCTTGCCAAGGAGGAGCCTTCAAACACTTCCTTAAGGAAAACATGACATCTTTTAGCCTAATAAAGAAAAAAATAGAAATAAAAAGAAATCATAAGCTGAAGATGCTAAAACATATGACATCATAATCTTGACATATGTGTGGCATGCATATATGCCTATTTTTGAGTGATGCAAATTGAAGGAACAACAACAACAACAACAAAAAGACTGGGTCAAAGAACTGACTGAAATGGTGAACTTCTGCCCAAAACAGTAAACTTGTGCACCAAAAATTTTAAATGAGACTGAGAAAATGATGAAAAACATGTATGGCAGAGTGCATGAACTCTGGTGGGGTGGGGAGAGGAAGGGAGGGAGAAGAGGTCTATATTCGATTGGGAAATGTTGTATGAAATGCACTTGGCTTCAAAAAAAAAAAAGAATACTCACATATGAAGTTCTCAAAAAGAAAAACTGTCTTTAAACAGCTGGAGAGATGGCCTAGTGGTTAAGAGCGCCAACCGCTCTTACAGAGGATCCGGGTTCACTCCCCAGTACCCATATGGCGGCCGAGAACCGTCTGAAACTCCAATTCCAGGAGAACTCCAGTTCCAGGGGAATCCGAGGCCCTCTTCTGACCTCCGTGGCATTGCACGACACGGGTGCACAGACTTGCATGCAGACAGTACATTCATACACATACAGAAATAAATAAAATTAAAAAAAAATTCTAATTTGGAAAACAAATATAATACTGGAAGTGTCTACTCTCATTGCCACATTTGTAGCACTCTATTCAGAGACTGGAGATCTTCCTTCTCATAATAACCTTGATAATCGTAGCATATAATCCCATTAAAGTAGCTGCTAATACATATCATGATTGTGTTAGCTCACCATGTGAACTAATATTGTTCTAAAATGTATTTTTGGTCAAAATAAACCATGTAGCATATATCAAGATGAACAAAGCATTATTTATAGTTAGAGATAGTGATGCAAGCTAAAATGTAGTAATAAATTTAAAGAACACTATGACATCCAGAATCCAATTTAGCTCTCATGAAAATCATGACATGAAAATCAAAGTGAAAGAGAGATATATCACTCCAGTTTTAAAATGACAATTATCAAAAAAAAAAAAAGGAAAGAAAAACGTGGTAGAGTTACCCTCTAACAGGGGACAATACCTCTTCCAGATACTATACGCTATCAAGTGAAAAGCCCAATTACAGGTACAGCAACCTGTATTCAAGGTGTTGGTCAGTGGTGTTCCTAAACTCCCACAAAATTTACATGCTATTGTCAGTTCCCTTGGTTATCCTCCATGACCTGATGGCAAGACTACTGCTAAACACATTGCATACCAGAGTTTTAAGACAGGAGGAAACCCTTGGTGCCAATCTTCAAATGTCATCCCTACTGGCTATCTTTCATCATGTTGGAAAGTTCTATGTAAAATAAAGAGAAAAAAAGAATGAACCCTAGTCTCTCTCAATGTGAACCCAGTGAACTGCAATAATGACTGACCTGGCAAGACATCCCCACTGGTGCAATAGTAGAAGAGATGTTATTGAGGCCAGGAATCTAAGTGTAAACAAGTCACATGCTTTTGCAGAGAACCAACCACTATTATGATGATAAATGGACATGGGATTAAAATGGACTCCTAATGCCTTATTGTTATACGTAAAGATTAATTTATCTCTCAACTGTCACCAGAGAAGCTGGCTCTTACAACAGATAACAATCAACCCAGACAATAACAATTGGTCGATGCTCAGTGAGTAAGAGACTACAGTGTTAAGCCATAAATGTGACACCTGTATCATACCCTTTCCTCCTGAGTCTTAGGGATCACTGTGTAAAAGGAAGTAGAAAGATAGTAAAAGCCAGAGGTAGTGGATGAGTATAAGGAAACAGTGCTTTCGGGGCATAACCATGCATTCACACAATGGAACACACAGCAGTTGTATCAGCATGTGCAAGTCCTATGCAAGTCCAATCCACACAAAACCCCAGCATGTAGGGGGGAGAGCATGAAGACGTAGCAGTAACTGAGGAACAATTGACAAAAGTCAACTACCAATGGATCAAAGACTTCAATATAAAACCCGGAACTCTGAAACTTCTAGAAAAAAACATAAGCAGTACCCTACAAGATATAGGTGTAGGAAAGGAATTTCTAAATCAGACACCAGTTGCTTAGGTATTATTGTCAACAATGAACAAGTGGAAACTTGCTAAGCTATAATGCTTCTGTACAACCAAGAAACAACCAAGGGAGTGAAGAGGAAACCCATTGAGTGGGAGAAAATTTTTGTCAGCTACATATCTGACAGAGGATTAATAGCTACAATATACAAACTCAAAACAAAGAAACAAAAAAATATAAATAACCCAATAAAATGATAGACTATACAGAAGAAGAGAGTCTTCTCAAAAAAAAATTTAAAAAGCTAAAAACACCTTAAAATGCTCAGCATCTTTAGTAATTAGAAAAATTCAAATACAAAACCACGTTAAGAGTTCATCTTACACCTATCAGACTGACTAAGAATAAGAGATAAAAAAGACACCAAATGCTGCTGAGATGTGGAGAAAGAGGAATGCTCATTCACTGCTGGTGGGAATGCAAATTCATCCAACCACCATGGAAAGCAGTGTGGAAAAATCTCAAAATGCTATAAAACGATCTATCATAGGGTCCAGTTATGCCACTCTTTGGCATATACAGAAGGACTCATCATACTCTAGAGATGCCTGTACATCCATATTTGTTGCTGCTCTCTTCACAATAGCTAAGAATTGGAAACAGCTTAAGTGTCCCGCAAACAGCCAATGGATAATGAAAAGGTACATTTGCACAATGCAGTTCTAATCAGCAGTAAGAAAAGATGGAATTTGCAGGTAAATGGATGGAACTTGAGACTGTTATACTAAGTGAAGTAACAGACTCAGAAAAGCAAGTGATGTATATTCTCCCATATTTGTGGTTATTAGCACCAATCCCTTATATGTGAGTTAAGATCTGATGTAAAAGAAAGAGCCAAGGAAATGGAAAGAAAACATGGAGGTAAAGGGAAAGAAAGACCTGAGAAAGGAATAGATGTTACCAGTAGAGAGGTGAGGAAAAAAGTTGTGTTTGGCTGGGAGGAAAGGAAGAAGGAAAATGCAGGGGTCTGTGGTGGTGGAGGAGGAGGGAACAAAGGAGAGGGGGGATAGGGGAAGGGGGATGTTGTTGGGAGAGGATGGAGACAATGGGGTGCTTGGACTGGGGGTGGAGAGAGAGAATGGAGCTTGGGGGTGGAGGGGACTAGGGAAGCAATATGGAAAGGAGCACAGTGCCAGACAGGAGAGATCTCCATTTCCCTAGTCTAGTAGTTCGTCAGACTAGTCTAAGAGACTCCCCACCAAAAAAAAAAAAAAAAAAAAAAAAAAGGAGACTCCCAAAATAAGACACGCTATAACCAGAGATTTTGGTTATAACTCAGAACTCATAAATAAGACCCTACTGCTGAAGACCAGACAAATGTTGGACATAGGACTTTTAGCAATGGAACAAGAAATTACTTGGAAACCTTCTACCTGTAGTCTAGCTCTCATAGTTCTAGATGTTACTATGCAAGCTGCTAATGGGGAAAATCAATGGTCCAAGTCCAACATAGCCCTAAAACCTGATAACCATACATATAAGCATAGCAAAGTACCTCTATTGGTGCAGTAATGGCACTGTTATCTGGTGGATAAGAACAGCTTTGTAATTGGATTTAAAGTCCTCTCAATGGAAGGGAATTCATGGGTGGCACTGCAAACACAGTCAAATTCACATGACTGGAAAGGTCATATATCCTACAGAAATCCCTATCTCTGTTATATCTCTATACAAATGAAATTTCTTAGCATAAGCTAAATATGGATCCTTAAATTTACAAATATACTGCATACCACTCATCAAAGAAGCTGCTTTTTGCAACAGATAGAGGGTACTGCAGAGTTCCACAACACAAAGAATTTAAGTCTGAGAGATTTCCAGTCCTAGGTGACACAAACTAGTATATCCCTCAACTCTTGGCAGCAAAGCTTCATTATACAACAGAGTATGAAGCACACAGAAGGCCACAACTGACCAAGTGTTAGAGAATAAGAGGCTGTACAGTATGTGTCCCTGGGTAAGACTCCCATATTAAACCTCTCCCTCCCACAGCTCAGGGACCATTGTGGGAGATGAAGTGGAAAGATTGTAAGAGACAGAGTTGTTCCACGAACAGAGGGAAACAGAGACTTTCAGGGCATTGGAAGCTTGTACTTCTGAAATTGCCACAATGATGTAATCAAGCACAAAACCCATGGCAACTAATCAGACAAGGGCCCAGAGTAGATTGAAGGAAATAGGTAGTAGAGAGTGATTACTACTGGCTGAAGGACACCAGAACTTACTTATGATCTCTAGAAAGACTGACTAGACTCCAGTGAATGAAATTGCACTGAGTGACATCTGCACACAAATTCTTGCCCAGATAGGACTTAATGTGTGTGGTCAAATGCATGAAGTCTGCTGTGGGGGTGTGGAAGGATGGATAGGGCAGGGATATAAATTTGATTAAGAACTGTTCTATGTGATATAAAAATCCTCAATTTTTTTTAAGTTTAGTGGCAAAACTTACATTCAAATGGACTGGGGACCTCAGCATAAGAATAAATAACCTGAATTAGTTAGAGGAGAAAATAGGGAATACATTGGAATTTATAAGCAAAAGGACTTTATGGATAGGACTTCTATAGCTCTAGAATTAAATTCTAGTAATTTACAAACTGACCTCATAAAACACTTCTGTATAGCAAAAAATCATCATCATTCAAGTGAAGAGGCAACCTGCAGAATGAAAAAATTTTACCAGTTATACCTCTGACAGAAGGTTAGTATCTACAATATGCAAAGAACATCAAAACAAAATGAACAATCCAATGAAAAATCAGGGCAAGGAGATAAACAGGGAGTCCCCTAAAGATGAAATGGAAAATGCTCAGAAATATGTGAAAAATGTTCAACATCTTAAGTCATAGGCAAAATGCAAATTAAAACCCCTTTGAGATTTCATTTTACCCTGCTCAGAATGGCTAAGATCTAAAATACAAATGATGACAAATTTTGGAGAGGATTCGGAGGAGGAACTCTTATCCCCTGTCGGTGGGAGTGCCAACTGGCCCAGCCACCATGGAAATCAAATTTGCCTTGGTATGAAGACATACACACACAACCTGCTTTTACTTTAGGTATATTATTCAATAAACAAAAGATAGAATCTTACTAGAAAACAGGCTTTGTATTGAATAATTTTACCCAAATGTAACATGATATTTATTCTGAGCACATGTTGAATATGTTAGGAAAAGCTATGCTGTTTCATATTCTATGTGTATTAAATAAATTTCATTTATGATAAATTAAACTTCTATTGGGTTCATCAGGAATAATGTTATTACCTTTTAAAGAGATATAGATAGATAGATGATAGATAGATAGATAGATAGATAGATAGATAGATAGATAGATAGATAGATGATAGAGATAGATAGATGATAGACAAATTATGAAGCTTCTTGAGAAATTTTAACAAATATCTGTTTTCCATAAAAGTGATTTTACAACTTTAGAAGGTATATTTCAGGGAGTTTCAATCTCACAAGCAAGAATTTAGATGGAATTTTATAGAGCTGTCTCTAATACAACACAAGGTAATATAACATCATTGTTAACTAACACCTGGAGAAGTCTCTCCAAGCTTGTCACCAAGCCTTATTTCATGAACCACTGCCTTCCTTTGAATGCCATGGAGAATTGCTTTCTTCACATTTAAAACATTAAACTTAGTAGGCCCTAGTGGTCTACACCTCTAATTCCAGAATGCCTTTAATTCCAGAGATGGAGGCAGGAGGATCTCTAAGAGATGGAGGCCAGTCTGGTTCTCATAGCAAGTTCCCAGCCAGAGGGAAATGCAAGGAGACCCTGTCTCATAAAGAGCCCCTCCACCCTTCCCAAATACATTAAACTTATCACTGTGCTACTCATAACTTACACTATTTTAATTTATTACAAAAATGAAAAACACTTTAACAAGAATTAAAAGTATTTTAACACTTAAAATGAATCCCAAATGTAAAGCATTACATAGGACACAATGTTTATTAAGACAGCTTGCTCCCAGATCCCACCAGTGACAGTCCCCAAAGAACATTGTGGTAAATAAGGTAGATATGCTACTCTGAGAGAAACTGCATAATATACATAGGTATATATTTTAATTCACAAAATGGCAATAAGTTGAATGTCAACTCAAACTAATTAGAGTATCTGTACTCACAGTTGTAGCCCAATTCATAGAGTGCTTTCCTGACTTATATAAGGCCATATATTCCATCTCTAGTACACAAAACCTAAAATAAAAATTTAAAAATTAATTATGTAAGGCTTAGCCAAAGTGAGAATAATGTTAGCACAATGTTATTTGGGTCTTGGAAGTGAACTTGGAATCAACTACATCAATTACCTACCACCTTCACTTATTTGTGTTTTCAAAAAATATTACAAGTTTGGAAAACTATGGAGAAATTATCAATAAGATTAAATACATAAAAATGTATTTCTCATCCAGTTTGGTGGCACATTGCTATAGTGAGGGGGCATTTGCATAGCTGAGGAAGAAGAATCACAGAGACTTTGAAGCCAGCAGGGCTACATAACAAATCCCTGGCTCATTAATAAAAATTATCAGATGAATTCATCTTAAACCATGTATTTTCTTTTGCCATTCAAGTTCTACTTATTTAATTATTGTGTCGCTTAGGAAGTTATAGAGTCTCCTTCCATGCAGCTATTTTTAAATGTTTTTTAATAAATTATTTGATTAACTGTGTGTGTATGTGTGTGTGTGCATAGTGTGTATAAGTGCAGGTGTGCCTCAGAAGCCTGTGCATGTCAGAGAACAACTCTGTCTTTCTACTATGAGGGTCCAGGGATCCATCTCATTGTCATGCCTAGTGTTAAGTCCTTGACCTGATGGACCAATTCACCACCCTAGTAAATGTTGTCCTAATGTTGGTAAGTCTGGGTGAAGTTATGCATTGACACTTAAAATTATAAATATTTAGAATCACTGATTCCAAAAAAATCACTCATTTATTCATTACCAATAATCAAAAGGTGATTATGTAGCACCTCCCACTTCACTGAACTTTTCTGTATATTAAGAAATGGTCAAATGTCTATGAATTTTCTTATAAACCTTACTAAGTATAGATACGGAATTATTTTCATTTCATTTGGTTATTAATTTACTTGGATTGACATTTAACTACTACATTGATTATAAACTTTCATATATATTAAATAAAACTTGTAAAATTATTTTTTTTCAAATCCACCATCTCTGAGTGGTTGATTTAGTGATTCAATCATTTCAATTAAAGCTTCTCAGAGGAGGTATTTTTCTGGAGAAATTAACAGGACTTTTTGAATTTGTGATCCATGAAATAACGCAAACAGGAGTCCTTTCTCTGAACCCAAGGAAAAGAAAGTCACCATACTCATTTGAGTAAATCCCTATGGGCAGGATGGGCCACCAATATACTAAGTTTCCAGTTCATTTTCTTCTAAAAAGAAAACCTTCAAATAATACCTGGATATTTAACTGGAGATAAGCAGTCTATGTTCAGAATCTCGGTGTACCTGCATGACCTTGAAGAGGCCAATTCTCATCCAGAACTGGTAGGTTTAACTAGCAGCATCAAGAACAAAGCTCCTCTCAATAAGATATCATTTTAAATTAGTTTAATAACTGAATAAAGGCCATGGTAGTCAAAGTATGAGGGATGAACTTGATAAACTAAAACTTGGAAGAATGCTCTCATAGGAGCAGCTGGAGAAACCACCTGTGATGCAGGGACAATTCCTGACTCAGGAATTCACTCAGAGTTTGAGCCTGAGTTTTTGGAGCATAAACTTGAGTTACTTAATGCAGAGTCATATATGTATAATATAAATGCATGTATTATACATGTATGTATAATTCATGTATACATAGGTTTATGTATCCACATGGAATTTAAATGTACAATTGAGAGAAAACAAAGCGATTAATTTAAACTACTGCTTTTTATTGTTCTCTCCACCCAGCACTTTTCTTTTTTGCTAACGTACCAAAGTCTAGCTGAGAAAATGTCTCATTACTGCTACTTATTCATTTTGGCAATTTTGCAATACAAAGACTTACTGCATTTTTCAAAACTCACTGGGACATTTCTACATCAAAGTAGTTCTCTTCCTATTAGATTAAATTTGCCGATATATGAGAACAGAGCCTCTACGATTTATAATATTGAACACCTTCAATTTTATTAATAAAGTACACTTACTCAGCAACTATGATACAGTATAGGGAAAATAAGCATGTTTCTTAATTTAAAAAAAAAAATCCTGGCCTTTTACACTTTGAAATTCAGGCATAATAAATCAGAAATCTAAGAAATTTCAAAATTATAATTATTTAAACACATTTCTAGAAATCTTCTATTAAATGGCTAAAATTTTTGTTTTGAAAAATAAAATAGACTAATTCTAAAAGCGCTCACAAAGCACTACAGCCTATGGGAACATTCAAACAATGAAAATAATTCAAAATTCAGATCTCCGGGTAAGGTTACAGCCCCTCCTGGAATGACATGTGCATGCTGCCCATTTAAGGAATTATTTTTCATGAAAATGTGACATATTGGGGCTAGAGAGATGGCTCAGAGGTTAAGAGCACTGACTGCTCTGGCAGAGGACCCGGGTTCGATTCCCAGCACCCACATGGTGGCTAAGACCTGTCTTTAAGCAAGGCATGATGCCACATGCCTTTAATCCTAGCACTTGGGGGGCAGAAGCATGTTGATCTCTGTGAGTTCAAGGCCAGCCTGGTCTACAGAGTTCCAGGACAGCCAGAGCTACAGGTAGACCCTGTCTCTAGAAAGACAAAAAAAAAAAAAGACAGAAAGAAAGAAAGAAAGAAAGAAAGAAAGAAAGAAAGAAAGAAAGAAAGAAAGAAAGAAAGAAAGAAAGGAAAATATGGCATATCTTGGGAGAACATTCAAAGGACAAAGGACTTACATGAGGTGTACTGCATAAGTGAACTCATTAGGTGCATTTTGACTTTTGAAAACTATCTTAAGGGACTGGAGAAAATGTCTCAGTAGTTGAGAGCACGGAATGGTCTTGCAGATGACCTGGGTTAAATTTCCAGCACCCATATGGTGGCTAACTATCCATAACTCTAGTTTCAGGGAATCTGATTCCACTTTCTGACCTCTGCAAGCATTGCAGGACATGGGTGCACTTACATGCATGCAACATACTCATAAATATGAAATAAAAATAAAATATTTGAAAGCTTAAATTGGTTATTGTACTTCATTTTATTTATTACTACCTTTAATTGTTCACCTTTTCTTTTATTTGTTTTTAATTTTTAATCAGTAATGCAGAAAATAAATCATGTAATCTTAGCTATTTGTTTTGCTATATGCAGGATGTGGTAACATAATAGGGACTTTAAAACATATACATATTATACATATATATGTGGGAAATTAAACAGTATTACTTCAGTGTCTTCTAACAAGTTGCTCACAGAGCTGTATTTTTAAAAATGTATGTCATACTCCATCCCCTCAAGGCAGGGAACAAAAGGGAAGAGATTATGGAAAGATTTTGAGAGCCAGAGGTACTGAAATCCATGATTACTGCAAAACCTTGTTTTCTAAGCATTTGTGCGGTGTTGTACACATGTACTTACAGCAGCTTTGGTTTTATCAACCAGATCTCCATAAGATCAAGCCAACTAATATATTTTGGACTTGTTTATAGTTTTACCTATGATCTTAGTTTATTTCTATATGCTCTAGACTGGACCTTAGAATGTAAGGGCTGCGATTGGGGTGAATGGTGAAACTACAACAATTATAGACTGGACACTCATTTGATCAACTTGATTGAACATACAAGCCCCCCCTGCTGGATGGTGGGACCCATGAGCTGTGTGGGTTTGGGCACAACTGCTTGAAAATTGGTTTTACATGAAGGATGCTTATACTCACAAATTATCACTTATTGTTAAAAAAATGAAAACAAAACAAAACAAAACAAAAAAGCAGAGAAAGATGCAGAAAAGTTACGGCAGAATGCACGATCTGGAATGGGTAGGGGTGGGGTGGGGGGAAGGGAAGGGGAAATATGCCTGAACTGAATTGGAAAATGATGTATGAAATACACAAAGCATCAATAAAAATAAAAAATAATAATAATAATTGTTCACTTTTTAAAAGGTACTATTCACATGTGTACATTTGCTTCACATATATCATTCACATGTTATAGACTGGGATTTTTTAAATGTGTGATTGTGTTTCTGTGTGGGTAAATGCATGTGGGTGCAAGTGCCTGTGAAGGCTAGAAGAGACCATTGGATACCCTGAAGCTGGATTTAAAGGTGGTCATGAACTGCCTTGACTTGGGTGTTGGTGCCAGACTCAAGGCCTCCATTAAAGTAGTATGAACTCTTAACCACTGAAACTTCTCTCCAGCACCCAAACCATTTTCTTATCAAATGTGTGTGTGTGTATGTGTGTGTGTGTGCCTGTGTCTGTGTCTATATATCTCTGTATGTGATTTTAACAAGCAACTTATTTACAATGATTGCTTTTCAGTGTATTTGTCTTTTTATTTTTTTCAAAGTTTATAGTAATAAATGAATATTACCTTTGGCACATCTTACTCATATATGGTTTACCAATTTCATTAAAGGGAAACAGGGAAAAATCATGACTAATAGAACTACAAAGCCACTGTTTTATTTAAAGAAAAAATATTTTATAAATGTATCTGCATCACATTCCAATATATGCTATCTGTGTTGCCCCACCTCAGCCATCCACCCTGATCACAGGCTGATTATTCCATTCTCAGACACAGATCCTAGTGGAGCAAAGGGAACATTACTTGGTTCAATTTTATGCCACTGCAGTCTAGCATTCCTTGTCTTTCTGCTTCACTAATTTTGTCTGACATATTTCACAAATTTCAAAGTTTACTCTTTCAGAGTAAATTCTTTATTAAAAATCATCAGTTAATTTTTCAAACTATAACTTAGGTAGCTATGACAAAATAAAAGAACAACATATACTTTAAAATATAGTAACAGGTATTTTGAAGTATTTAATAATTTATCATTTATACATATTCCATAATGAATGATTTTATCTTTTAAAACATTTGTGGCCATTTTACAGCTATCTAAGCAGATGTAACCTTATGATATCTTAAAATATGCTTATTAATTGCATTAAATGTTTATAAAATTCATAGAGTATAAAGTATATGTGATTATAAAATTTAAAAACTGAAGTAGTAAATATTTATACTTGCATTTATTTTCCAGTTTTCCTTATTAAACTCATAGTTAGGTTTGTAAGTCTCCTCTATATTTTCTATTTTCGGACTAAATGTTTTCATAAATAATTCAGTAATTAATATGCAGACTAAATAATCGGAAGAATCCAATGTTGAAGAAAGTAATTTTTACAGGTTTCACACTACTGTACAGTCTTATATCAATACTCTTTTTACAATTTTCAGAAAATGATAGTAATTCATGTATATGTACAACATCTAGGCATATTCAATGAAATAAGTAATTAAATAAGACTATATTCTGAATACTTTAATGCATGAGATTAAACCATAGGTGTTATTTTACTTTTACAGAAAAGTAAACCAATATTCAAATGAATTAAAAGTGTATTTCCCATGTAAATGCTGGGTCAGGACTAGAATTTGAGCCTTGGGTATTCAAGGTATTTGGGCTAATTAATGTTGTATTGAATTTTGACACATCATGAAGCCAAAAAAGTTAAAAGTCAGAATAGATTTTTCATAGTAATTTCCGGTGCTCCAGAAACAAGAGTGGTGAAAGTATGTGTACTATGTGTATTTGTATGTCTGTCAGTCTGCCTGTGTCTGTGAGGCACCAGAATCAGTGCTACAAAAAACAAAATGTTATATAAAAAAGCTGAGATCAAAAATTGAAATTAGGACAGCAAAGTGTCATCAGTGCAAGCTCCATGTGAGGAGAGCCGAGACCAGCCCAGGTACCATCTGCACCGCTGCCCGACAGAAGAGAAGGAACCAGAGTGGAGGAGCCAGGGAATCACACACACTATCTGCAAAAAGCTTCCGGTTGTCCAGAGGACTAACAGAGAACGCAGAGGAGCAGGGAAGATAGAATTCAGCTCTGACACGGGTGCACAGACCTGCATGCAGACAATACATTCATACACATACAAAGATAAATAATAATAAAAAAAATTAAAAAAAAAAAAAAAGAATTCAGCTCTGGGCTCAGGAAACAACTATAGCAGGATCATGAAAATAACCAAGAGGACACTGGGAGAAGTCAGGAGTCTTGCTCACTTTCAAAACATGAAGCACGTGACTACTTAAAGAGAGAAAAGTCTAGCTGGGCTTGGTGGCTCCTGCCTTTAATCCTAGCACTTGGGAGACAGAGGCAGGCGGATCTTTGTGAGTTCAAGGCCAGCCTGGTCTACAGAGTGAGTTCCAGGACAACTGGGGCTACAGGGTGACCCTGTCTCTAAAAGACGAGAGAGAGAGAGAGAGAGAGAGAGAGAGAGAGAGAGAGAGAGAGAAGTCTAAAACCTTAGAAGAAATTACATTATTATTCATAATCCTAGGAGGACAACAACTATTACTGGGAAAGAATCCGGTGGGAATTTATGACAGACTAAAGCCAGCTTATATCTTGAGAAAGAAATGAAAAATATTGGTTTGCCCTTTAGGATGAAATGGAGGAGTGAGCATATAATTTGCATAATAGAAGAAAGTATCTATATAATTGAACTCCCATGGACATATCTGAGCACTTAGTATTAAACAGAAAGAAAAGTAAATACTAGGCATTAGGAACTCGAGTGATCACATGGTTCAGACTTGACCTCATAAACAAAGGGGCACTTGATTCAGATTATGCATTGTCCCAAGTTGGACTTTTGGCTCATGAACTCATGATAAAAATATCAAATATGCATGGCAATTGAATCTATTCCTGAAATCAGAAGTATATAATTTTAAAATGAATTTTTCAACCTTTGTGTGTTTTGATGAAAATACTGAAATTATAGCAATGTTATTTCCATTAAATCCATTAAAATATAGTTTTCAAAAATGTCCTCTCTTTTTATGTGAATAAAATAATCACATTGGGTATATCTATAACTTCAGACCTGTCACAGACTAAATGATAATTTCTTGCAGGTTGTACTCATTTTAAAGACTCTCTGAACTCTTCAGCTAGATGGATATGAAGAATAGCTCGATATCTGAGTTTGTTTTGCTAGGACTCACCAGAAATCAGGAACTATCGATTTTCTTTTTTTTCCTATTTTTGGTGGCCTATGCATCCATCATGGCAGGAAATCTTCTGATTGTGACCACTGTAACCTTTGACTCTCACCTGAATTCTGTACCAATGTACTTCCTCCTAGGAAATCTCTCCTTTCTGGACATGTCTCTCTCCACAGTCACAACCCCTAAGATGATCAGTGATTTCCTGAGGAAAAATAAAACTATTTCCCTGTGGGGCTGTATGGCTCAGATGTTCTTCCTCCACTTCTTGGGTGGCAGTGAGATGAGTCTTCTCATCATCATGGCTGTGGACAGGTACATTGCAATATGCAAACCACTGCACTACACTGCCATCATGAGCCGCAGGGTGCTTGTGGGCTCCGTGCTGCTCTCTTGGGCCATTGGTTTTGTGCACACCATGAGTCAGATGGCTTTTGCTGTCATGCTGCCTTTCTGTGGCCCTAATGTGGTGGATGATATATTCTGTGACCTTCCCCTGGTGCTGAGGCTGGCCTGCACTGACACGTACATTCTGGAGTTGCTGGTCATTGCCGACAGTGGACTCCCGTCTTTCATCTGTTTTGCACTGTTGCTCATTTCCTACACCATCATTCTGGTGACTGTGAAACGTCGCTCCTCGGGTGGACTGTCCAAAGCTCTGTCCACATTGTCTGCCCATATCACAGTGGTCACTCTGTTCTTTGGGCCATGTGTCTTCATTTACACTTGGCCATTCAGTAGCTTTTCAGTGGACAAATTTCTTTCTGTATTTTATTCAGTTATTACACCCTTATTGAATCCCATTATTTACACTCTGAGGAACCAAGAGATGAAATCAGCCATGAACCGACTGAGTACCCAACACATCTCTGGACACACTTTCTAGATAACAATCTTGAAGATGATTTTGAAAAAAAAAAACCCGTTGATTAAATTTCAAATGGGTTAGCAGTAATTTATTTTATTATGTGGATTTTTAGAAATAATTATTCCACTGACTAGCATTCATAGTGCTAGAAATTCCTGTGTGTTACCAGAAAGAAATAATATTCATCAATCTTACCCAGCTGTGAACTTCAGTAATAACCTGCTTGACTAACCTGCCTGACGGGCCATGCCTGCTAGTACAACTGTGAGAAAAATATTACCAGATAAACAACCACTCTTTAAATGTAAGTTCTGCTTCCTAAGATGGAGTCCATACCTGACATTAATATCAGGTTTAAAAATCTGATCCTGGGGCTAGAGAGATGGCTCAGTGGTTAAGAGTGCTGACTGCTCTTGCAGAGGACCCAGGTTAGATTCCCAGCACCCACATGGCAGCTAAGAACCATCTTTAACTAGAGTTCCAGGGGAATCCGATGCCCTCTTCTGACCTCTGCGGCATTGCAGGACATGGGTGTGCCAACCTACACACACACAGTACACTCATATACATAAAAAAATAATAAATAAATTTTTAAAAATTAAAAAGAGACATCCTAGAGAGGTCACATGACAGAGGAGAACATAATACTAATTTTATACTAAATAGTTATTAAATAAAACTCTTAATGACTGATTGTTATAACCATAGATTGATGAATCTCAAAATTTTCACGAGAGAGGTTTCCTTATGCAACCAATGGTGATTAACACAGAAAATCACAACTGGCCATGTGTAGACAATAAGACCCTGCAGAGTGTTTATCAGTGAATAGGACACCTATGTCAAATTTCTGCCTTCGAAGGATCAGGGATCATTGTGGAATAGTGGGCAGAAATATTGTTAGAGTTAGAGTCAGAGGATGACCACAAGGGAACAGAGCTTTCTAGACAGTGTAATGGGGTAATTAACGTCACCAGAGAAGATCATTCAGACACAAAATAAAGCCAACGGGAAGTCTTTAGTCAGCTGGCATCTGTGCACTGGACATTCAGTGTGTGGCCTTAAGTTATATAGGAAAAACCATATACAGTGATGAAAAGTTTAAGTTCCCAAGATGAGGAGTGGTAAGTACCTCTAATAATTTTTATTCTTTAAAAGTAAGCCAAGCATAAAGTACAGAATCCATGCAGAGTGATTTAGTTTATAAGAAATCAGGTACACATTGATTTGTTCTCAAACTCCTGCCCTACTTTAGTTGAATTAAACATTTTTTTATTCCCATCCTTTAAATTTTAACTTCTGGGCTCAGTTGGGGCTCACAATTTGGCATAGGACAAACTTAAGGTGCCGTATTTACCCCATTGCCCACCCATGTTTTGGGTGTGAATCGAATCTTAGACTCATATTGGGAAAAAGGATTATATAAATATTGATTATATTTATCTTTGGTTATACTTTTCTTCTGGGTGTTTAAAAAGCATACGGTTTGTCTAGATTAAGCTCAATTGAGGATCTGGTCCTCAAGGGTCACTCAGGTTTTAGGGGAGCCCTTGGCTTCTTTGGCTTTTGTTTTACCAGTTTCATCTATGCAAGGATAAGTCAGGTCTTGCTAGATAAGTCAGGTCTTGCTAGACCAAGGCTTTGTTTGGCTTTGTGCTGACCATCCTATTTGTAGACTGGACACTGACTGGAGTTGCTATTGTGGGGTCTCTATGTTTTCCCTGAACAAGAGAACAAGTGACTTTTCACAGTTACCTGATATTTTGGGAGATACCCCATAGTTCCCTGGACTTAATCAACTTTAGAGGCCAAGGAACAAAACTGTCCCTTGAATCCCTTTGACCAGATTAGAATGGGCTTTTAAGTATGGCTATTAACCATCCAAGGTTAGTTGCACCAGCCTAATATCTTTCAGCATGAATCTGAAGATGGTTTGTACTTCCCCCAAGTGTAAGACTACTGTTTCCAAGGAACTGGCAGGAACTCATAAGGTCCATTTGGAACTTAAAAAAATTTGTTGACCAAAAATTTTATGCCAGGTATCATTAACTATTATAGGTATCATGACAAAGGAATTTGTTTCACAATTAATAATGCAGGGGGATGAGGTGGCATTAATAAAATCAGACAAAGTACATCTGTGACAACAGACCAAGAATCCAGTAGAAGTTTATTTTAGCAATAAAATCTAATAAATCCCCCTTTATTAGTATAAAGAGAGTCACAAAGGGGATTGCTAGAGTAGTCCCCCTTCACTGTTTATGAAGTTTCTGGGTTCTCTGCTGAAACTGCAAGTGGTAGACACTGAAGAAGAGACACTGAGATGCTGAGGGAACCTGCTACCTACACAAATAGCCAGGTTTTCCCTCAGATGGCCCAAGGGACTCCCAGGTGGCTCATAACAGGTGTGAACCTGGGCCAGGGGGCAGGAGGAGACCTGTGTGAAGGCCAAGGTCTCTTCAATAAGGAAACCTAAGTAGGCTAAGAAAGCATGGTCCTGACACCCTAGTCAACATCCTAAGAAACCCCTGAATCCTGGATTTGTTTTATGTTCTCCAGAAACCTAAAGAGAAAAATTTGAGCAGATCTATAGGGGAAAAAAGCAAGCATGATGCAGACAGGGTATGCTACAAAACAGTAATAAGGCCCTGGACACAAAAAGTGAAAGAATGCTGGTCTTGGAAAACCAGAACCATCATTTGTTTTCAATGTGTAGCAGCTCAGATGATGCCTTTATCAGAACCTCAAGAGTATTGCTATACTTTAGGGACTTTGCTACAAAGGGCAGCCCCTACTAGAGGTAGTTCTACTAAGCACAGTTTTCCTTGCAGGGAAAATGGATGTTATGACTCTCAATACTTAACTGAGGCCCCAAAGGCAGGATAATTATCTTAGCTATTGTGTGTCCTGTGTATAGAAAACCATGTATTCCAGTGGGGATAGTTCGTGGACTCAAGTCTCATTTGTGGGACTTCTGGAAGAGAAGTCCACTTCCATCCTTCTTCCAGACAACTGATCTGTTACTCAAATGAATTCACAGCAATGGTGACAACATGCATAAGTCCCATCCAAGAGCTAACCAGAAAAATCCCAATATAGACAAGAGGAAGAAGTAAAGAAACTCCAACAAAACCTAAAGAAGTCATGTCAACAGATGGCTATGGGGTGGGGCAGAGACAATCTCTTTCAAGCATGGGACTCTTGGTAAGTTAACCAGGCTCCAGTGGATGAATCCACACTGAAGGGCATGTGGGAACACATATAGACTCTAAGACATTATTATTTTTTTTCCTTTTTTTTAATTTAATTTTTATTGATGCTTTGTGCATTTCATACACTTTTTCCAATTCAGTTCAGGCTTATTTCCCCTTCCCCTCCCCCCGACCCCCACCCCAACCCAGATCATGCATTCTGCCATAACTGTCCTGCATATTTCTCTGTTTTTTTTTCATTTTTCAGCTATAAGTGATAATCCATGAGTACAAGCATCCTTCATGTAAAACCAATTTGCAGGCTGTTGTGCCCAAACCCCCACAGCCCCACCTTCCAGCGGGGGGTGAGGGGTTGTATGTTCAATCAGGTTGATCAAATGAGGGTCCAGACTACATTGCTGTAGTTTCACCATTCACCCCAATCGCAGCCCTTACATTCTACCACGCCCCCTCTTCCGCAGGTTGTTCCCTAGGCTTAGAAAAGGGGCACAGGTGGATGAGAGGTAAAACAGTCCACTCTCTCTGGAGCTGTTGACTTGGACTCTGGTCAATTCTGGCTGTTTCCTTTCATGGGCTGACAGTTTGTCCAGGAATAACCTTTCGATCCTACTAATGAAGAACAAGCAATTAGATATATAGGTATTTAAGCAGCACTAATAGTTATGGTAGGTTACTTTAGCATAGACACATGTTTGGATATGTTAATCCATGAATTACAATTTTCCCCCCTGTTAAATATGACAGGGTCTTACTGTGGCTTATAACATCTAACCTGTAGAGGATGTAAGCTTGTGGCATCAGCCATGGGTTATTTCTCCAAGGGGAGAGCCAATAGCCAATTAGATTTGGGATATACAGGCACATGGCTGCCTCTGCTGCACAGTATTTCCAGGCAGGTGAGGTGTAGCTGGTGCTGACGGTGGAGTCTTGCTTGACTCAGGGGGACCCGTATTTGCTTTATTGGTGGCCTTTGGTAACACTCTCTGGCATTCCAGAGGCCATCTGTACATTTGCATGTGCGGTCTCAATACATCCCTCCCATGTTAACGTCTAAGACATTATTATAAATAGTAGAGGTTATATTAAATTGGGTGGGTGGCAATAACAGGAGGTGGGAATAAGCCAGTAGATCTAAACACAGTCAAAGTATGTTATATGAAAATCACAAAAAAAATCAATAACAACAAAAAAAATAATCTTGCTGAGGACAGAATTGGTTCCCAGCATTTACATGGTGCCTAACAAAGTTCTGTAATTCAAGTTCCAGGAGATCCTATGTGCTCTGCTGACCTCCACAGTTATAGCATGAAATCAGTAAAAGACTCATGCTGGCAAACCTATACACACAAAACTAAGAAAATAAGAAAAAAATCATGCTTGATATTGAAACTTTCAAAATCAATATCCATCATATTTAGTATAATTGTCTCAATTTGAAAGATAATTGTTTTCCTTGAAATTTCAGCTTTGTTAATAAATGTTCTATAATTTAAGAGATAATGGAATAAAAATTCTTGTAACTACTTAGAATCTTCCCTAAACCTAATGTTTATATATTTTTAAATGAATTTAAGTAAAGTATGAATTTTCCCACTTTCATTACTGTTTCCATAATTTTATTAACTGTAGGAGTAAATGTCATTAAATTGTGTGAATTATCCTGAACTCTGAAGCTCTTACATATGCACTTACATTTTTGTGCTTTAATATGTGAAGAGATAATTTTAAGTGTGCTGAGCAGATGTCTACTTAAAGTTTACAAATAAACCACAGATTTATTTCTTATAAAAATCCAACTGGTTAGGGGCTGGAGAGATGACCTAGTGGTTAAGAGTGTTGACTGCTCTTGCAGAGGACCCAGGTTCAATCCCCAGCACCCACATGGCAGCTAAGAACCATCTTTAACTCCAGTCCCAGGGGAATTCAACACCCTCTTCTGACCTCCGCGGCATTGCATAACACCAGTGCACCAACCTACATGCAGACAGTACATTCATACACATAAATTTTGTTTTTAAAAATCCACCTGGTTAATAAATTACACAAAGCATTTATTTCCTTCATCTGTTCACAGTTGAATCTCTCAGAAAACAGCATCGCAGCTTGGCTGGTGATCCTTGTATATATGAAGAAACATTAGTGTATCTCAGGCAGCTCAAATAACATAAAGAACATCCCTCAATTATAAATTTTTATTTATGCTTCATATATATTAGAGTTGATCTCATGTTTGATGGCCTTAAAATGTGTGTTTTAATACTTATGTATGAAATTCTCAGAAAAATAAAGGAGAACAGAGAACAACTCCAGGTTTCCAACTCAGAAACACTGTGCACCTCCTAAAGTAACAACAATCCTGGCAAATTTTGTGCATTCTGGGTATTGAATTGGGCCTCATGTTTAAAAGTTGAGTATTTTACTGACTGAGCTATCACTAAATTTTAAAATTTAAAGATTTATTTGTCCAGTTATGTGCTATTCTACTTGATTCTTTTGAAGAGCTATTGTGTCTCTCATTTTATAGATACAATAAAATGCAGCTAATCTCCCTTTACTATTATATGTTTCAATTGAATATATATGTGTGTGTATGGGGGTGTCCCATTTAGTCCCACAGTGAGCCATGTAGGAAGCACACATGAGAAAGATCAGCACAGAGACACATACTATGGTATCCAAATAAATCTCACATTTTTTATTTAATTTTTTTGAGAGGCAGGTGAACACATGGGAGAGGCTGACATCACAAAGGAACCTGGTCTTTGAATAGCCAGCTGCTCAAGCCTGTCTTCAGTGCCAGGTGGGGAAAAGTCAGACCTGAGATTTTTATTTTTTACACTAAGACCAATTAATGTCCAAAAAAAAAAAAAAGACCATGAGGTAAACCAACTATCATGCATAAGCAATGAATATAAGCAGCATTCATGCAAAAGCAATTAGTAAGTATCTATGCCCAAATTTTGTACAACCCAAGGTCCCCATAGTCCAACTGAAGATGATTGTATGTACAAGCATGTTGATCAAATAAAAGCCCAGTCCATACTTGTTAAGATCTCAGGACTCACCCTGATCTTCTCAGCCCTTACATTCTAACATGCCTCCTCTTCCACGGGTTGTTCCCTAGACTTTGGGAAAGGGGTGTGAGAAGGTGAGAAGCAAAACAGTCCATTTACATTTGAGGTGTTACATTGGACTCTTGGTTTAGGCTTTCTCCTTCCACAGGTTGGTAGTTTATTCAGGGGTTTCTTTTTTAATCCTACTAACAAAATACAAATAGTAAGAAGTATAGGCACTTAAGAAAACATTAATTATCATGACATTATGGGCATAGGCACAGATGTTTAGAAATACCATCATTCTCAGAGTTCTCAGAGCTTACATCAGGGATTTCCCAGGACCACCTGAAGCACAGAGAACCGGGGTTCAGGCTAAACAGGCATAGCCCCCTTCCTCCCATCAACTGGAATTGCTGAGGGAGTGACCAAGTGGATTCTTTAGAGAACCTTCAGAACAGAAATGGAAGAGTGAGTTAGACTTCCAATAGAAAGCCTAAAACTTAGACAAGTCAACATTCCATAAGCAAGAAGACAAACAAATCAAACAAACTACAAAGGCATCTGAAGGAGGCAAGCAAAGCAAGCCTTCAACACAGTGAAGAGGCATTTGGGATTCAGAATCGGAATACAGACAAAGAGAAACCCACATGCCAGGGACACGATGAAGAGACAACATGGGAAAGGTGCAGGATAATTTCACACCAAGCTCTACCAACCCTGTGGGAGAGATTCCTACAGTGGTTCCCCCTGGGGATGGCCCAGGACACAGATTTTAGAGGAACAATTGCAGACATATTCAAAGAAATCAAATAATATAAAGAACAGGTCAGAGAACTAAGGAGAGAGAATGAAAAACTCAAGAAGGACATAGAGAGAGAGATTGACAAATGCCAGAAAGAACTAGAGGGAGAAAATGACAAACTCCAGAAGGAAGTGGAAACACTGAAAAGATCCCATGAAGAGACTGAGAAGCTCCAAAAGGAGTGGAAATACTAAAGAAATCACAAGATGAAATGAAAAAGGAAATCAAACACTCATCTAATCAAGAGGAAAGAAACAGAAAAGCCTCAGAAGTAGAATGGAGGAAGCAGAACAAAGAATATCAGACCTGGAAGATAATACAGAACAGCTAAAAACCTCAAGACTATGAAAAATTAAAAAAAAACCATACACAAAAGTGAAACAACCGGGAAATGTGGTTGTTTCTATGAAAAGACCAAACCTCCTCATCATATGGATAGAGGAAGGAGAAGAATTCCAGGAGAATGGTATTGATCAGATCTTCAACAGAATAATAGACGAAAATTTCCCCAAACTAAAAAAAGAAAAAGCAATACAAATACAAGAAGCACATAGATCTCTGAACAGAAAAGATAAGAAAAGAAACTCCCCATTCCATATTATAGTTAAAATGTTAAATGCCTAAAACAAAGACAAAATTTTGAAAGCCACAAGAGAAAAACAAGTTACATATAAGAGGAAGCCCACCAAAATTGCACCTGACTTCTCAGTGCAAACTATGAAAGCAAGAAGAACATTGAGCAAAGCATTCCCAGAGTTAAAGGACTATAGATGCCAACATAGGTTACTATACCAAGCAAAAATGTTTATCATAGTTGAAGGAGAGAGAAAAATCTTCCATGACATAAACAAGATGATAGAATATATGTCTGGAAAACCAACCCTTCAGAGAATGCTAGAAGCAATTCAAAGTACAGAAGAAAGGAGAAACTATCCCCAGGCACCTAGAAAGAGAGATTAATAAAAGCATAACTGCAGAAGTAGAAACCTAGACCAAAAATGTAAATGGATAATATGGTGAAAGGAAGCAACACACATCTTTCAATTATAACCTTAAATATTAATGGACTAAACTCCCCAATCAAAAGACATAGATTGGGAGATTGGATTAGGAAACAGAACCCATCTATATGCTATCAACAAGAAATGCATCTTACCTCGAGAATAGGCACCACCTTAAAGTGAAAAGATGGAAAAAATACTCCAAGCAAATGGCACCAAAAAAAGCAGATGTTGATATTTTAATATCAAACAAAATAGACTTCAAAGTAAAAGAAATCAAAAGATGCAAAGAACAACATTACATTTTTATCAAGGAAGCAATTGACCATGAAGATTTCACAATCATGAATATATTAGCACCAAATTCTGGTGCACCAAATATTATAAAGACAATTCTCCAGGATTTCAAGGCACAGATTAAACCCAGTATGCTCATAATAGGGGACGTCAATACCACACTGCGCCCTTTGGACAGGTCAACTGGACAAAGAATAAACAGAGGCACTTCTGAACTGAATGATATGATACACCAAATGGACCTCACAGACATCTACCAAATATTTCACCCTAATACGAGATAATACTCAGCACCTCACGGAACATTCTTCAAAATTGGTCACATACTGGGAGACAGAGGAAACCTCCACAAATACAAAAAGACTGAAATAATTTCATGCATTCTATTAGACAACAGTGCAATAAAGCTCAACATCAACACCAGAATAAGCCCTACTATCTAAAAGAACACATGGAGACTAAATAACACAGTCCTGAATAATGAATGGGTCAAGGAAGATATAAAGAAAGAAATGAAAGCATTCGTGGAACTGAATGACAATGATAATACAACAACAACAACAAAAAAAAACCTACGGGATACCTTAAAAGCAGTCTTAAGAGGGAAGTTTATAGCCCTGGGTGCCTACATTAGAATAACAGAAAGACCACAAGTGACCAATCTAACAGTACAGCTAAAAACACTTGAGAGACAACAACAAATGGACCCTAAACGCAACAGACAGGAAGAAATAACAAAAATCAGAGCAGAAATCAATGAAATAGAAACAAAGAAAACAATACAAAAAACCAATGAATCCAAAAGTTGGTTCTTTGAGAGAATAAACAAGGTAGACCTCCAGCCCAGTTAACCAAAAGAAAGAAGGAAAAACTTCAAATCAATACAATCTGTGATGAAAGGAGAAATATCACAACAGACAATGAAAATATCCAGACAATCATATGGGAGTACTTCAAAAACCTATACTCTACTAACTTTGAAAACCTTGGAGAAATGTATGAATATCTGAAATCCTGGGAATCACCAAAGCTCAACCAAGAAGAGCCTGACAGCTTAAACAGACCCATAATATATGAAGAAATTGAAGATGTAATAAGAAACCTCCCAAACTAAAAAAAGCCCAGACCCAGACGATTTCATGGCAGAATTGTACAAAACATTTCAAAAAGACCTACAATCATTACTCATGTTGTTCAGAAGGAAACAAACAGAGGGAATTCTCCCAAATTCCTTCTATGAAGACAGCATTACTCTAGTACCAAAACCAGTCAAAGATACAACCAAAAAGGAGAACAATAGACCCATCTCATTAATGAACACAGAGGCAAAAATTCTCAACAAAATACTTGCAAACCACATACAGACTCACATCAAGAAGATCATCCATCATGACCAAGTTGGATTCATACCAGAGATGCAGGGATGGCTCAACATACAAAAATCAATAAATATCATAAAACATTTAAATGGACTGAAAGACAAAAACCACATGATCATCTCAATTGACATGGACAAAACCTTTGACAAAATCCAGCATCCCTTCCTGCTTAAAGTACTAGAACGAATTGGATTGGAATGAAAGCCATATACAGGAACCCAACAGCCAATATCCTCCTAAATGGAAAAACGACAGAAGCAATCCCTTTAAAGGTAAGAACTTGGCAAGACTGCCGTCTGTCACCACTCCTCTTTAATACAGTGCCTGAAATACTTGCTAGGGCAATAAGGCAAGAAAAGGAAATTAAAGGAGTACTAATTGGAAAAGAGGCAGTCAAGCTATCTCTTTTGCTGATAATATGATTGTTTACTTAATGGATGCTAAAAACTCCACCGGAAAACTCCTAGAAATGATTAAGAGCTTCAGTAAAGTGGCAGGATACAAAATAAATCTAGAAAAATCAGTAGGCTTTCTTTACACCAACAACAAACAACTGAAGAAGGAATACAAGGAGACCTTCCCACTCACAATAGCCTCAATAAACAATAAAATACCTAGGAACAAACCTAACCAAAGACACCAAAGATCTCTACAACAAAAATTTTTAAACCTCTGAAGAAGGACATTGAAAAACACATCAGAAGATGGAAAACCTCCCATTCTCATGGATTAGGAAAATTAATATAGTAAAAATGTCCATTCTACCCAAAGTCTTGTACAGATTTAATGCAATCCCAATAAAATCCCCAACAGTTTACTCACAGTCCTAGAAAAAATAGTTCTTAATTTCATTTAGAAAAACAAAAGACCCCGAATAGCCAAAGCAAACCTGAGCAAAAAGAGCAATACCGGGGGGGGGGGGTTCATTATACCAGACTTCAAACTATACTACAGGGCTATAGTCATAAAAATAGCTTTGTACTGGCACCAAAACGGACCTGTTGACGAATGGAACAAAACTGAAGATCCAAACTTAAGCACATACATATTTTTCATATTTGACAAAGGACCAAGAAGACACAATGGAGGAAAGACAGCATCTTCAGCAAGTGGTGCTGGCCAAACTGGATCACCATTTGTATAAGAATGAAATTAAACCCCTACATCTCACCCTGTACAAAAACTCCAGATGGATCAAAGACCTCAACATGAAACTAAAACTCTGAAGGTGATAAAATGAAAAGTTGGCAGCAGACTACAAGACATAGGCATAGGAAAAGACTTCCTAAATTAGACAGCAGCTGCACAAGAATTCAGGTCAACAATGGACAAGTGGGACCTCATGAAACTCAAAAGCTTCTGTACATCAAAGAATCAATCAAGGGAGTGAAGAGAAAACTCACAGATTGGGAGGAAACCATCACTGCAGATACATCTGACAAAGCATAGATTTCCAGAATATATAAACTACTCAAAAACCAAAGAAGTAAGAATACAAATGAATCACTCAAAAGATGGAGCAAAGAGCTGAACAGAGACTTCACAAGTGAGGAATTAGAGATTGCTGAGAAACATCTTAAAAAATGTTCAATGTCACTAATAATTAATGAAATGCAAATTAAAACCACTTTAAGATATCATCTCACTCCATTAAGACTGGAGAGGATCAAGAAAACAAATTATTCCAAGTGCTGGAGAGCTTGTGGGGAAAGGAGAACACTCATACACTGCTGGTGGGAATGTAAACTTATATAGACACTATGTTCTCCACTAGTGTGGAGAACCCTTGGAAGACTCAGAATAAACTTGCCACTTGACCCAACCATACTGCTCCCAGGTATGTACCCACAAGACTCGTCTCACTGCAGAGATGCATGCACAGCCATGTTTATTGCAGCTCTCTTCACAATAACAAAGAGCTGGAACCAACCCAAGTGCCCATCAATTGATGAGTGGATAGAGAAAATATGGTACATCTACACAATGGAGTACTATGCAGCAGTAAAGAAAGGTGACATCAAGAACTTTGCAGGTAAATGGATGGAGCCAGAAGATATCATGCTAAGTGAAGTAACAGAGTCCCAGAAAAATAAACAACGAATGGTATCCCTCACCCGCGGATGCTAGCACAAATTACTTAATTGAATAGCAAACTGAGCAATGTTAATGTGATCTGAAAACAACTGTACTCTTATATTGTGAATCCCTTAAAAAATAAATAAATAAAAATTAAAAAAAAAGAAATACCATCATTCTCCACATTACTGTCCTTTATAGATATGTCTTTTATTAAACAGCAGTTTATCATGAACACATATTAATAAACAAATGAAGGCTAATTAAATACCCTTTTAAAAATAAAATACCTCAGCCCTTTGATATCAAATATGAAAAGTAAAATGATATACACTGGTTTTAAGTATATAAACTGTGTCACTAAATGGTGTAAGCTTATGGTATTGGCTGTGTGCCACTCCTTCAAAGAGTGAGCCATAGCCAAATAACTTGGGGCACATGAATTTAGGCTGCTACTGGCTGCACAAACTTCTGGCAGGTGAGGTGTAGCTGAGGAGTCTTGCTTTGACTCAAGAGACCATTTTTTTATTGGTCCATATAATGCTCATGGGCATTATGAAGGCCAACTTTCCATTTGCAGGGCAAGGTCTCAAAATATTCTTTTTATGTCAACACCATGTCTTTAGCAGCAGGGTCTTACCAATCTTTTGTTTGCATGCTTTGGGGCCCCTTTTTGGGCCTCCTAGCCATCATCTCCTTGTTAAATGTAGTCCATAACTGGTATTATAAAATTTTATTCATCTATATAGCTCACCTAAATATAAAGCAAAATCTAGAGGTAGGGCAATTATCCAAAGTGACAGGCACAAATTCCTGTATCACTGTACCTTTTAGATGTATAGAGAAATCAAATCCACTACTGGTTCTAAAGTCCTCTTTCTAGTGAAAAATATAAAACCAATGTTTTATTTAACCATTAATTTTTTAAAGATTTTACATATAAAACCAATGTTTTATTTAACCATTAATCTTTTAAAGATTTTACATATAAAACCAATGTTTTATTTAACCATTAATCTTTTAAAGATTTTACAATTGTGCCTGGCCTTAATACCTTTTTTTAATGAATTTACTTTTTGTCTTTGTTCTTTCAGGTGTGTAGGGTAACTCTCCAACTGGCTTTATCTCTGTCAAACACTCAGATGTTAATATTAGGTTTTAAACATAAACCAGGTCAAACAACATGGGAAATTTTTGTCTATCTGTATCAATTGTTGTACCAAAACAGGAATGAGTGGCATTAGTTTAGCTAATACTTTAGTACCAATAGCCATTCTCCTTTAGAGACTCAATATCAGAGAACCTGACCTTGGTACTGTGTTTAATTTATTTGGGGTATAAAGGATATCCCTTTTAAAGACGAAATGCCTGTTAGTCAAAAGAAACAGTCAACCATGTCCCATAAGGAGCCACTGCCATAATAATTGACTCTTAACCCAGGGAGATGCCAGCAAGAACACCTATGTGACACATCATGTGTTGGTTCCCTGCCAAGTGGCCTTTTCTCAAACTTCTCCAATTTTTCTTTATGTCTAGATGGGCCAATACCTTTGTTTGTGGCCTCTGGCTTATTTCCACAGTCCAAGGACATACACATTTTACAGGCACTCAAGTTAATAGTGTCTCTGTGGTAACATACAAGTAAATCCTTTTTCCTTAGTTTTCAAATTTTAAATTGCAAAATTGACAAAAGGTTTAGAGAGTTCTCTCTTTAACTGTATCACAGAGGGAGCCATATTACCCATCCCTCTTTTTATTGACTTTTACATTTCCACCTATAATTTTTAAAAGGCAGTTATACTACCTACCCATAGACAGGAACCAAGGTGTAAAGGTTCAGTCTATTTAAACTGTCTCTATATTGGCCTGTATATCATGTATGCAAAAGAAATGTCACAAGTAGTATTATGCCATCCGGGAACATTCTGTACATTTGATACAAAAGTTGTTACTGGAAATCTAGCACAAATTAGAAGCAAAACAAATATTAACAACAATTTGTATTCCCAATTATTTTAAGTGCATTACCATTTTTATTAAAAATATTTAACCAATTATATTTAATATAGGCATTTTAATTTTTACCAAACCCCTAAATATCATATAATATGTAGATAAAGCTTGGGCAAAACTGAACATCATTTAAATAAACCTTGATTAGACATATATTTTGTTTTTAAAACTATTTGATTGAACTATAACCTTAGAAAAATTTAGCTTATTTATATAATTTTAACCTTAATTTATTATAACAAACCCTTTAAAACTTTTATTACTTGTACAGACTGTCCTATATTTTATATGAATTTTTACCAAAGTATGTATATGTGTGAACATGGAACAGTTATTTTAAACACCTTATTTTAACCTATAAACTTTGCAAAGCAGGTTTTAAATGACGAACATTTTTCTCTTAACCTTTAGAGATGTTTTATCTACTTTTGGCACAAAACCTTGCTTAAAGACATGCTTTACATATAAGATACATTTGAATATGCTCTAAAACTGCATTTAGAAATAGAAGTAATTATTTTTTTAAAAACTAACCCATATCCCCAAAGAGCCAAAACTCTATTAACACTTTAATATTATGAAAATATGTTTGAATCTTTGTCTCAGGTGTTGAAGGAGCACAGCTAGTAGGTGGTGGCATATAACAAATATCTCCAGGCTGTTGAGGTGTAGCTGATATTGACGGAGGAGTCTTGCTTGTCTCGGGGAGACCAATATTTTGCTGTATTGCTTTAGTGGCCTTTGGTAACGCTCTCTAGTCTTTGCAGAAGCCAGTTGTACACTAGCAAGTGACGTCTCATAACATTTTTCATGCTCACACCAGGTCTTCGACAACACGGACTTACTGCCTTTCTCCTTGCATATATCCCACTTATAGGCAAAGGGCCTTTATAATTCGGGGGGGGGGGCGGGTTTGAATCCCCTAGCCAACATATCCTAGGCAGAATATATGTCAGTTGCGATGTCAGAGCTTCCGTGAGTAATATAGGGTTGGACTAATACCGAATAGAGAAACAACGTGACTAGGAATTTGCCTAGGTAGGGAAAATCCTTCACGAGTTCCTATGCCTATCAACAAAAAAGGTAGTTTATAACATACCACTTAAAGTTGGCTCAAGTTACAGTCAGGGGTGTTCATTACCACATGTTTTTCTTTTTCCAAAAAAAAAGGGGAGAGGTAGGCAGGTTTGAAGTTTCTCCGCACCTGCAAGGTAAACTTCATTAGGGTCCATTATAAACAGTCAACCCCAATATTATCAGAGAGATGCTCGTGTCCATGACTCAGGCAGTCTGAGGTTCCTCATTCCTTAATGTTCAGATGGGTCAACCTCTCTGCTGGCATTCCCCAGTTCATCCTGCACAGCCATAAGTTGTATGTTTTCAGGCATTTAGATTGGTGATTTTTACCTGTGAGAACATAAAATTCTCCTCCCATTGTTAGTTTCAAGATCAGAAAAATTGAAAATTTATCAATAGGATTGGAACACAGAGTTTTCCATTTGTATCCCAGAAAGGATAGTATCCCACCTCCCACCTCCCTCTTTTTTTTCTCAGTTTTATGCACATATTTTTACTCATAAGATATCTGGGGTAACCATAGTTAAGTAAAAAATATCACATAGTTTTTGAATTTTTTTAAACATATTATTATTGTTATTAAACTTTTTCATACATCATTTCTCAATACAATTTAGTCTCATTTCCCTTTCCATGCCCCTCACCCCACCCAAATTCATGCATTCTGCCATATATGTTTTGCGTATTTTTCTGAGTCTTTCCAGAGTTTTTTCAAAGCAGAGGATTATTGTTTTTGCAAGAGCTTCACTGTTTCTGTTGGGATATTTTTTTTCCTCCTGGTTCTGTTATTATTTCCTCCAACTTGTATTGTTTCAGAATATATATATATATATATATATATATATATATATATATCTTGCCTATACTAAAATTATGTTGTCTGAAAACAAACTGTATGTTATTTCCAAATCATGTTTCAGGATTCACATTTTTCCATCTTGATTTCATATTATTCTAAAATATGCATACATAGCCTCCACTCATATACTAAAATTCCAAAGTCTGAAAATAAATGGTAGGTTAATTCTAGAAAATGTTAAGGGAGTCAAAATATAAGAGCACAGTTGCTTTCATATAATGAGGAATATCACATTAACATTCCTCAGTTTGTCTTATAAGTAGGTACTTGGTATTAGCATCCACAGATAAGGGATACCATGTCATTTTTTATGTTACTTCACATAACATAATATCTTCTAGTTCCATCCATTTACCTGCAAAGTTCATGATGTCAACTTTCTTTACTGCAGCACAAAACTCCATTGTGTGCCCACTTATTGACTGAGGTGCATTTGGATTGTTTCGTTCTTTGTTATTGTGAGAAGAGCTGCAATAATCACAGCTGTGCATGTATCTCTGTGTTAGGATGAGTCTTGTGGATATATACCCAGGAGTGGTATGGCTGGGTCAGGTGATAAGCTCATTTTGAGTCTTTTAAGGGTTTTCCACACTGCTTTCTATAGTGGCTGTACGAGTTTACATTGCCACCAGCAGAGGATGAGTGTTCCCCTTTCCCTACAACCTCTCCAGCATTTGGTATCATTTGTTTCTTGATCCTAGCCAGTCTTATCAGAGTGAGATGATATCTTAAATTGGTTTTAATTTCCATTTCCTTAATTAACAATGATGTTGAACACTTTTTAAGATGTTTCTCGGCCATCTCTATTTCCTCACTTTTGAAGTCTCTGTTCAGCTCTTTACTCCATCTTTTGAGTGAGTCATTTGTTTTCTTCTTTGTTTTTTGAGTAGTTTATATATTCTAGAAGTAAATGCTCTGTCAGATGTATCAGTGATGAAGATTTCCTCCCACTCTGTGGGTTTTCTCTTCAATTCCCTGATTGTTTCTTTTGATGTACAGAACCTTTTGAGTTTAATGATGTCCCACTTGTCAATTGTTGACCTTATTTCCTGTGCAGCTGCTGTCTGAATTAGAAAGTCTTTTCCTACACCTATGTCTTGTAGCTTGCTGACAAAGTTTTCTTGTATCACCTTCAGAGTTTTGGGTTTCACATTGAGGTCTTTGATCCATTTGAGGTTGATGTTTGTACAGGGTGAGAATTAGCGGTTTAATTTTATTCTTCCACAAGTGGTGATCCAGTTTTGCCAACACCATTTGCTGAAGATGCTGTCTTTCCTACATTGAGTCTTCTTGGCCCCTTTGTTAAATATGAGGTGGCTTAAATTGTTTGTGCTTAATTTTGGATCTTCAATTTGTTCCATTGGTCAACAGGTCTATTTTTGTGCCAGTACCAGTCTGTCTTTATGACTATAGCCCTGTATTATAGCTTGAGTCTGGTAAAGTCATCCCCCCCCCATATTGGTCTTTTCACTCAGGGTTGCTTTGGTTATTTGGGGTCTTTTGTTTTTCCATATGAAATTAAGGATTTTTTCCAAGCCTGTGAAGAGACTCATAGGGATTTTAATTGAGATCGTATTGAATCTGTATATTAATTTGGGTACAATGGACATTTTTACTATATTATTTTTTTCCCAATGCATGAACATGGGAGGTCTTCATCCATCTCAGCATGCATAATTTAAGATGTGATATTTTCCATTGAAGAAGACATCATAAGATGGAAAATATCACATCTTATAATACACATGCTGAGATGGATTTGAATCAGCAGATTTTGTATACGAAATTTAAGAGAAACCTTTTAAGTAGCCATGGTTTAAAATTATCTTGAAATACCTAGCCCAAGAGATGTTAATTCCTTGGGCCCTTTTTGTTACGCACCACTTGATGGCACTGTTGATGGTGAAAACACCAGTTGAGGGGCAGTGCTTTTGAAAAAAGGGGGGCTGTTGACCCACCCTGTTTATTGATGGGGGACTGCTAAAACCTGATAGCTCCTGAAAGGCTAATAACTTTTCAACATCATCTACTGGCTATGAAATTGATCGTTTCAGTAGCCCATAGCTACAAAATTGATTATTTTGTAGCCCCCAGCTGTGAAGCTGATAAGTTCACAAGCCTGATGCTGAAAGCTGAATCCAACCCGATCTAGGGGTTGGTCACCCCTCTCTTCGTAGCTCTCACCCAAGCTAAAGGATTGCTTATCATTAAAGGTTTACCTCAGGCTTAAGGAAGGATGCTCCTTAAATGATTTTCCTAGCTGAACCCCAACTGTGGATCAGATCCACAATTAGCTGACATCTGAGTCATGCATGAATGGAAGAAGATTAGGTTTAGGTAGGAAGAGTCAGAGATTTAGAAGTAGTTACCAAAAAAATCCACAAGAAGCAGAGATTTCAATACAACTCTATCTAAAAGCAGGTTGAAATAAAGATAAAAAGTAGGTTGAAATAGAGATAAAAACGTTTCAGCATGAAGTAACTTTCAAGAGAATGTTTCTGCTTAAGGAAACTGTATCTTAGTGGTGAATGGTCCTAAATTTACGTCACAGAAACCTGTGCTCTGGTTTGAGCAGAGCACCAGAGCAAGCCTGGGGGAATTAGCATGTGAAGAGTTAAGCGGGAGCTGAGCCTAAGAAAACAGTTTTCACAGTAGGAGGCCAAGACAAATTTTTGGAAATTAGAACCCAAGGTTTTATTTTAGGCCTGTACAATTATGAAAAATGATTCCAAGGTCAAGCCTGGCTAGTAAGCCTTGACGTTAAGTGGAAGTCACTGGCATTTATAGCATGCAGGAGTAGTTAAGTTAGGAGACACATACCTGGGGGATGGGATACTCATTACCAAGCTAAGACAGAGCCAGGCTGGGAATCTGCCTATCTCTATGGCTTCCATGTGGGCAGACTGCAAAGCCATGTATTACCAAATTGGCCTCCAATCCGTCCAACCAAGAGAGCCAGCTCTATGGCACAAGGTAGATGTTAGCAAAGAGAAAGAGGTTGATAATAAAAAGCCAAGATTGTCAATTTTGCATACAGAATCCTTCAGGATTTCCTCTTGCCCCATTTCTGGGTGCCATTTATGGGTCATCCCATTTATTCCCATGGTGAGCCATGTAGGAAGCATGCATAGGAAAGCACAGCACAGAGACACATGGTATGGTATCCAAATGCAGAGAAAGAGTTTATTCCAAATGGCCAGGTTTCATAGGCAGTATGACATCACTTCCCAGGGTCCAATCCCAGATCTTTTCATCACAATATCCAACTCCATGGGAGGTCCTATGACTCCTACTTGTGACTATGAGGGGTGTGGTTGGAATGCTGGCCCATTCATGCTGTCAGGTCTGGGCTTCCCAGAATCCCAAGGGACACACAAGTGCCCACTTCCTCCAGAGGCTGTAAATCTTCTGACCTCTTCCCCTGTATCTGAGACCCCACCCCATGGCTATAAAAGGATGGGCTCCAGTTGCCATCTTGCCCCTTGCTCCTGTTCCACCACATGCCTGCAGGTGGCCTGCTCTGGCAGTCCCACATGGAAGTAAATCATGTTCCTAGAGTGCTGGAGTGACTTAAGCCTCATGTGCCTTTTTACCTGGGGGTTCACACCTTTATAACCTAATATATACCTAACTTAAACTGGTCCTACGTGTGTGTGTGTGTGTGTGTGTGTGTGTGTGTGTGTGTGTTTGCATGTGTATATGTATGTGTGTGTACTTTTGGATAAGTTCTATGATGGGTGGGCCTATATCTGTAAATAACAAGTTCTAAAATGCAGTTCATTTAAAAATCTATAGGATGTGCCAAATGTTTGACAAAGCTACAAATACTTGAACCAAGCATTTTGGAGCTCACATTTAATCCCAACTCACAGGAGGTAGATGCAGGTGGATCTCTGTGAGATCGAGGCCAGCTTAGTCTAGACAGTGAGTTCCCAGCTGGTTCATGCTATAGAAGACCCTGTCTAAAATTAAAAATTAAAAAACCTAGGATAGTTTAACCTCCTCTTTTTCTTTTTTTAATTTTTTATTATTTTAAGGGATTCACAATATAAGAGCACAGTTGTTTTCAGATCACATTGATGTTGCTCAGATTGCCATACAATTATGTAATGGGTGTTAGCATCCACAGATAAGTGATACCATTTACCCTTTGTCTTTCTGGGACTGTGTTACTTCACTCAGCATGATATCTTCTAGCTCCAGCCATTTACCTGCAAAGTTCATGATGTCATCTTTCTTTACCTCTGCATAGAACTCCATTGTGTAGATGTACCATATTTTTCTATCCACTTGTCAGTTGAGGGGCACTTGGGTTGGTTCGAGTTCCTTGCTATTGTGAAGAGAACTGCAATAAACATATCTGTGCATGTATCTCTATAGTAAAATGAATCTTGTGGGTACATACCCAGGAGTAGTATGGCTGAGTCAGGTGGCATTCCAAGTCTTCCAAGGGTCCTCCACACTGCTTTCCATAGTGGCTGTATGAGTTTACATTCCCACCAGCAGTGGATGAGTGTTCCCCATTCCCCACAACCTCTCCAGCACTTGGTATCATTTGTTTTCTTGATCCTAGCCAGTCTTCTTGGAGTAAGATGATATCTTAAATTAGTTTTAATTTGCATTTCCTAAATTATTAGCAACTTTGAACACTTCTTAAGATGTTTCTCAGCCATCTCTAATCCCTCACTCATGAAGTCTCTGTTCAGCTCTTTGTTCCATCTATTGAGTGGGTCATTTGTTTTCTTTCTTCTTTGTTTTTTGAGTAGTTCATATATTTTCTGGAAATCAATGCTTTGTCAGATGTATCTGTGGTGAAGGTTTCCTCCCACTCTGTGGGTTTTCTCTTCATTTCCTTGATTGTTTCTTTTAATGTACAGAAGCTTTTGATTTTAGTGAGGTCCCATTTGTCCATTGTCAATCTGAATTCTTGTGCAGCTGCTGTCTGATTTAGGAAGTCTTTCCCTATGCTTATGTCTTGTAGTATGCTGCAAACTTTTTCTTCTATCACCTTCAGAGTTTTGGGTTTCTCGTTGAGGTCTTTAATCCATTTGGAGTTGAGAGGTAGGGGTTTAATTTCATTGTACAAGGTGAGAGGTAGGGGTTTAATTTCATTCTTCTACAAGTGGTTTGGCCAACACCACTTGCTGAAGATGCTGTCCTTCCTCCATTGTGTCTTCTTGGCCCCTTTGTCAAATATAAGATGGCTGAAATTGTATGTGCTCAAGTTTAGATCTTCAGTTTTGTTCCATTGGTCAACAGGTCTGTTTTGGTGCCAGTACCAAGCTGTTTTTGTGACTATAGAACTATAGTATAGTTTGAAATCTGGTATAGAGATCCCCCTGTATTGCTCTTTTCACTCAGGGTTGTTTTGGCTAATCAGGGTCTTTTGTTTTTCCAAATGAATTTAAGGACTTTTTTTCCAAGCCTGTGAAGAAACTCTTGGGGATTTTAATTGGGATTGCATTAAATCTATACAAGAGTTTGGGTAGAATGGACATTTTTACTATATTAATTTTCCCAATCCATGAGCATGGGAGGTTTTTCCATCTTCTGATGTCTTCTTCAGTGTCCTTCTTCAAGGGTTTAAAACTTTTGTTGTAGAGATCTTTAGTGTCTTTGGTTAGGTTTGTTCCTAGGTATCTTATTGTTTTTGAGGCTATTGTGAGTGGGAAGGTGTCCTTGAATTCCTTCTTCAGTTGTTTGTTGTTGGTGTAAAGAAAGGCTACTGATTCTCCTAGGTTAATTTTGTTATCCTGCCACTTTACTGAAGCTGTTAATAGTTTCTCAGAGTTTTCTGTGGAGTTTTTAGCATCCCTTAAGTAAACAATCATATCATCAGCAAAAAGGGATAGCTTGACTTCCTCTTTTCCAATTAGTACTCCTTTAATTTCCTTTTCTTGCCTTATTGCCCTAGTGAGTGTTTCAAGCACTATATTGAAGAGAAGTGGTGATAGGGGGCAGCCTTGTCGAGTTCCTACCCTTAAAGAGAATGCTTCTGTCATTTGCCCATTTAGGATGATATTGCTGTGGGTTTCCTGTATATGGCTTTGATTACATTGAGGAATGATCCCTCCAATCCAATTCCCTCTAGAACTTTAAGCATGAAGGGATGCTGGATTTTGTCAAAGGCTTTTTTGGTGTCAATTGAGATGATGGTATGGTTTTTGTCTTTCATTCCATTTAAATGTTTTATGATATTTATTGATTTTCCTATAATGAACCATCCCTGCATCTCTGGTATGAATCCAACTTGATCATGTTGGATGATCTTCTTGATGTGGGTCTGTATGTGATTTGCCAGTAACCTGTTTAGAATTTTGGCATCTGTGTTCATTAGTGAGATGGGTCTATAGTTCTCCTTATTGGTTATATATCTGCCTGGTTTTGGTAATAGAGTGATGCTGGCTTCATAGAAGGAATTTGGTAGAATTCCCTCTGTTTTTACCCTTCTAAACAATTTGAATAATAATGGTTGTAAGTCTTTTTGTTTTATAGAATTCTGCCATGAAACCATCTGGGCCTGGGCTTTTTTTAGTTGGGAGGTTTCTTATTACATCTTCAATTTCTTCATATATTATGAGTCTGTTTAACCTGTCAATCTCTTCTTGGTTGAGCTTTGGTGATTCTCAGGATTTCAGATATTCATCCATTTCTTCTAGGTTTCCAACCTTGGTAGCGTATGTTTGTGAAGTATTCCTGTATGGTTGTCTGGATCTTTTCATCGTCTGTTGTGATATTTCCCCTTTAATCATGGATTCTACTGATTTGGAGTTGTTCCTTCTTTCTTTTGGTTAACTGAGCTAGAGGTCTGTCTATCTTGTTTATTCTCTCGAAGAATCAACTTTTGGATTCATTGATTTTTTTTTTGTATTGTTTTCTTTGTTTCTATTTCAATGATTTCTGCTCTGATTTTTTGTTATTTCTTCCTGACTGTTGCGTTTAGGGTTCATCTGTTGTTGCCTTTCAAGTGCTTTTAGCTGCAGTGCTAGATCGTTCACTTGTGCTCTTTCTGTTTTTCTAATGTAAGCACCCAGAGCAATAAACTCACCTCTTAGGACTGCTTTTAAAGTATCACATATGTTTTGTCGTGTTGTATTATCATTGTCATTCAGTTCCAGGAATGCTTTTATTTCTTTCTTTATCTCTTTCTTGACCCATTCATTATTCAAGAGTGTGTTGTTTAGTCTCCCTGTGCTCTTGTAGATAGTAGGGCTTAGCCTCATGTTGATAGTGAGCTTTATTGCATTGTGTTCTGATAGAATGCATGAAATTATTTCAATCTTTTTATATTTGTGGAGGTTTCTTCTAGTATGTGGTCGGTTTTGGAGAATGTTCCGTGGGGTGCTGAGTAGAAAGTGTATTCTCTTGTATTAGGGTGGACTATTCAGTAGATATCTGTGAGGTCCTTTTGGTGTATCATATCATTCAGTTCAGAAGTCTCTCTGTTTATTCTTTGTCCTTTTAACGTGTCCAGAGGGCTCAGTGGAGTATTGAATTCCCCTACTATGAGTGTACTGGGGTTAATCTGTGCCTTGTGTTCCTGGAGAATTGTCTTTATAAAGTTTGGTTCACCAGAGTTTGGTGCATATATATTCATAATTGTGAAATCTTCTTCGTGAAATTTTCCTTTGATAAAAATATAACGGCCTTCATTGTCTCTTCTGATTTCTTTTACTTTGAAGTCTATTTTGTCTGATATTAAAATAGCAACACTTGCTTTCTTTTTGGTACCATTTGCTGTGAATATTTTTTCCATCTTTTCACTTTAGGGTGGTGACTATCCTTGAAGATAAGATGAGTTTCTTGTAGACAGCATGTCAATGGGTTCTGTTTTCTAATCCAATCTCCCAGTCTATGTCTTTTGATTGGGGAGTTTAGTCCATTAATATTTAAGGTTATAACTGATAGTTTTGTGTTGCTTCCTTTCACCTTATTATCCATTTGTGGTTTTGGTTTAGGTTTCTACTTCTGCAGTTATGCTTTTATTGATTTCTCTTTCTAGGTGCCTGGGGATGGTTGCTCCTTGCTTCAAGCATTCTCTGTAAGGTTGGCTTTCTGGACATGTACTCTTTCATCTTCTTTATGTCATGGAAATTTTTCTCTCTGCTTCAACTTCAATCGACATTTTTGCTGGGTATAGTAACCTGGGTTGGCATCTATAGTCCTTTAACACTAGGAATGCTTTGCTCCATGTTCTTCTTGCTTTCATAGTTTGCACTGAGAAGTCAGTTGTCATTCTTATAGGTTTCCCTTATACGTAACTTGTTTTTCTCTTGTGGCTTTCAGAATTTTTTCTTTGTTTTGGGCATCTAGCATTTTAACTATGATATGGTGTGGAGAGTTTTTTTTCTGATCTTGTCTATTTGGAGTTCTATGTGCTTCTTTTATTTGTATTGGTTTGTCTTTTTTTAGTTTGGGGAAATGTTCATCTATTATTCTGCTGAGGATCTGATCAATACGATTCTCTTGGGATTGTTCTTCGTTCTCTATCCCTATGATGCATAGGTTTGATCTTTTCATAGTGTCCCACAGTTCCTGGTTGTTCCACTTTTGTGTATTTTTAATTTTTTCATAATCTTTACTTGAGGTTTTTAGTTGTTCTTTGTTATCTTCCAGGTCTGATATTCTTTGTTCTGCTTCCTCCATTCTAAACCTGAGGCTTTTTCCATTTCTTTCCTCTTGATTGGATGAGTGTTGGATTTCCTTTTTCATTTTATCTTCTGATTTTTTAATATTTCCACTTCCTTTTGGAGCTTCTCATTCTCTTCTTGTAGCTTTTTGCTTAGCTGGTTGGTTTCCTTATCCTTTTCAACATGGGATCTTTTCAGTGTTTCCACTTCCTTCTGGAGTTTGTCATTCTCTCTCTCTCTAGGTCCTTCTTGAGTTTTTCATTCTCTTTTCTTAATTCTCTGTCTTGCTCTTTATAGTGTTGGACTTCTTTAAGTATGTTCACAATTGTACTACTAATATCTGTGTCCTGGGCCATCCCCAGAGGGATCCTACTGTAGGAATCTTCCACAGATTTGGTAGAGCTTGGTGTGGAATTATCCTGTACCTTTCCCATGTTTTCTCTTCCTCATGTCCCTGGCATGTGGGTTTCTCTTTGCCTGTATTCCAATGTGAATCCCAAATGCCTCTACACTGTGTTGAAGGCTTGCTCTGCTTGCCTCCTTCAGATGCCTTCCTTGTTTGTTTGATTGATTTGTTTTTCTCCTTTTTTCCTTGATTATGGGTTGACTTGTCTAAGCTTTAGTCCTTCTAATGGAAGTATAACTCACTCTTCCATCTCTGTTCTGAAGGTTCTCCAAAGAATCCACTTGGACACTTCTTCGGCAATCCCAGTTGGCAGGGGGTGGGGGCACAGGGATTGCTGTACCTTCACTTCAGGTGGTCCTGGGAAATCCCCAAACTCAAGCCTCACACAGGTCCACCTCTTATACCAGCTGGGAAGACAACTGTGCCCCCACAGCCACACAAGCCAATGGAGCCAAAGATGAATGGATCAAACCAAGCAATCCACCTGTCTGAAGCATTCAGCTCCTATCTGTGCTTCAAGTGGTCCTGGGACATCCCCAATCTCATGTCTCACACAGGCCCACCTTTTATGCCAGCTGGGAGGACAAATCCACCTCCACAGCCACACAAGCCAATCCAGCCAAAGATGAATGGATCAAACCAAACAATCCACCTGGCTGAAGCACCTAGCTCCTACCTATGCTTCAGGTGGTCCCAGGAGATCCCCAATCTCAAGTGTCACACAGACCCATCTTTTTTACCAGCTGGGAGAACAATTCTGCCCTTACAGCCACATAAGCCAATCGAGCCAAAGATGAATGGATCAAACCAAACAATCCACCTGGCTGAAGCACTCAGCTCCTACCTCTTTTTCAGGTTGTCCCTGGAGATCCCCAATCTCAAATCTCACACAGCCCCACCTTTTATACCAGCTTGGAGGACAACTCTGCCCCCACAGCCACACAAGCCAATCAAACCAAAGATGAATATATAAAACTAAACAATCTGCCTTGCTGAAGCACCCAGCTCCTACCTGTGCTTCAGGTGGTCCCAGGAAATCCCCCTACCCTCTTCTTTTTCAAATTAGTACTCCTTTAATTTCTGTCTCTTGACTTAATGCTCTAGCAAGAGTTTCAAGCACTGTACTGAGAAGGAGTGGAGATAGGGGGAAGCCTGCCAGGTTTCTAACTTTAAAGGTAACGCTTCTAGTTTTTCTCCATTTAGAACAATGTTGGCTGTGGGTTTGTTATTTATAGCTTTAATTATGTTGAGGTACATTCCCTCCCATCCAATTCCTTCTAGTATTTTAAAAATAAAGGCATGTTGAATCTTATTAAAGGCCTTTTCTGCATCAACTGAGATGGCCATGTGCTTTTTGTCTTTGAGTCCCACTTATATGAATTATAATGTGTATTGATTTACACATGATGAACCATCCCTGCATTTCTGGAATAAATCCAACTTGATCATGATGGATGACCATTTGTTGTGTGCTTGTATGTGGTTTGCAAATATTTTGTTGAGATTTTTTTGCATCTATATTCATTAAGGATATGGGTCTGTAGTTTTCTTTTTTGGTGTTATCTTTGCCTGGTTTTGGTATTACAGTGATTCTTGCTTCATAGAAGAATTTGGTAGGTTTCCCTCTGTTTCTATTCTTTGAATAACTTGGGTAATAATGGTTGTAGGTCCTCTTGAAATGTCTGGTAAAATTCTGCTGTAAATCCATCTAGGCCTGGGATTTTTTTAGTTGGGAAGTTTTGTTTCAATTTCCCTATATATTATGTGTCTGTTGAAGCTGACAATCTCTTCTTTGTTAAGCTGTAGTGATTTCCATGATTTCATATATTCAACCATTTCTCTTAGGTTTTCAAATTTAATAGATTATAGGTTTTTAAAGTATTCCTGTATAATGTTCTAGATCTTTTTGTTATCTTTTAAGATGCTTCACCTTTCAATTCTAATTTTGTTGATTTGGAGTTGCTCTTCCTTTCTTTTGGTTAACTGGGCTAAAATTCTATCTTGTTTATCTTTCCAAAGAACCAGCTTTTGGCCTCATTGATTCTTTGTATTACTTCTTTTGATCTGTACTATTTTTATTGTATTATTTAATTAATCTCTGCTCTAATTTTTGTTATTCCTTCTTGTGTGTTGGGTTTGGCTCTCATTTGTTGTTTTCTTTCATGTGTTTTGAGTTGCAGTGTTAGGTCATTTATTTGTGCTCTTTTGGATTATTTTGATGTAGGTGCTTAGAGCTATGAATTTCCCTCTTAGGTGTCCTTTTAAAGTGTTCCATAGGTTTTGTTGTGTTGTACTTTCCTTTCCATTTAATTCCAGGAATATTTTTCTTTTTTCATAATTTCTCCTTTGACACATTCGTTATTTAGGACTGTGTTCTTTAATCTCCATGATTTCATGCAGTTACTAGTGTAGTTATTCTTTTGGTAGAAGTACTTAAAATCAGTTACCTCACAGCCTTGACCCCTGCTGTTTCTCACAGACCTGTGAAAGTCTGGACTGTCCTTTGATCTCTCAGGAAAGAACATTGATCCGGATTTTAGGCTGAGTTTCCCTTGTCCCAATTACCTGCCCCAGCCCCCAATTGTGTGTATGCATCCCAGCCCATCCCTGGGTTAGTATAAAATCCTTGAGTTCCAACATTAAAGTTGAGTCTATTCTCTTTGGCTTTCTCTGAGTCCCTGTCGGTATGTATGTCTGTATGTCTGTATCTTTCTATTTTGTTGGGTAAAATACCTGGTGGTCCCTCCCTTCTCCATGCCAGAGCTAATCCTAGAGACTGCTGGCCTGCAGGCAGGGGACAGTCTTGGAGCTAAACCAAGGAGAGAAGAACAACAAACAGCATGTGGATGTCGGCTGCGTGTGTATAAAGGACTACTCAGAGAACGATAAACTCCAACAGATGGCGCCCAGAATGTGGGTCTTTGATTTCCACTAAAGCCAGAGGAAGAAGTAAAAAGGTATAAATCCTCAGAGGGATTTACCATAAACACAGGGAGTTACCCTCCCTGATGCAAGATTAGGGCAGCTCACGACCAGCTGTGGCTCGTCTCTGTGGAATTAACTTTTTTTTGACAAGAGATTAGTCTGAATCTGCTTTCAGTCTGTCTCCTCTATACAGCCAGATCAGCACATCTCCATGGATTCTCTTTTCCCATGAGATTAGTCTTTAAACTGTCTCTTTTCCTCACCACTAGCAGCTGTGACATCAGCTCAGCCACAGTCCAGGCTAACAGAGGAGCCAGAGGCACACCCCAGGCACTTGGAAGAGCCGGAGCACTGGGCTGGGAGCGAGAGGGGCTCGCATGAGGCTGCACGGGGACCCAGATGAGTGCAGACATGGATCCTCCCTCAGCCCCATGCTGCCTGCCACACATGCAGCACTGCCCACTCAGCCTGCCACACATGCAGCTCAGCCACAGCCCTGCCCTGCCCCGCCCCTCCCTCTCATTCTCAGCCACTTTCCTTTCCATTAATGTAGCCCCAACTCAGAGCCACAAATTTATAACCAAAATCATTTCTAAGGAAAGAAAAATCAATGTGCACCAGTTTCAAGCTCACAAATATATTTCCCAGAATTCCTTGGGCCTGTTGCTGTCATGACAACTTCCTGTAGCTGGCACTTTTCATTTCCTTTTCTTACATGCCAAAAGACTACATTTCCCAGAGTGCTTCACGTCTGTCACTGAACATAGTATGATTCCAGGTTTTCTTATTTCAGGTTTTTCAAAAACTATACAGAGAAAATGTATCTTTAAACTTTACTCTGTTCTTTCTCATGATACTTGTGCAGAATTAAGGTAATTGTACTGCTCCTTGCACGTCAATTTTTATCTCCAGGTAGTATTTAATGATGGCCAGTTAAAATCTATAGCATGCTTCTCTTAAGTCTGATACATGGGTACCCCAAAACATCTTTAAATAAGTCGTGCACAACTGATCAATTAATAAATCCTAGGCATTTCAAAATAAATCAATTAAGGATCATATACAACTATTTGCCATTTTTAGGTTTTGGTTAAAATTATTTTATGTGGTTTTTCTATTTACATAGATTTACTAAAGACTAACTCTAAAACCAAAATTGATTTTTCCCTAACTCAGGTTTGCCAATATATTTAAATGGCTAATAAATTAATTGATTTGTAATGGGTAAAAATAAATCTACACAAATAGTAGTTCAAAGTTTTATTAACTGTGTACCGTCATATACTGGAGGTAACCCACCAGCACCCAGTAGGATCTGTAAAACCCATTCTACAAAATTTATACCTTAAAATTATACATCTAAAATTGTAATATTCATAAAGATTAAAATTATATATGTATAAACCTTATTTCCACAGGATTCAGTCTTAATCAGGTAACATAAAAATCACAATGTATGTTTAATTAAGATTCCTCTAACTTACTTTTACTTGTGTTCAAAATCTATTCACACATTGGATAATGGTAAAGTAAATTACTTATGTTGTTTAAAACTTGTTACACTTCGCCGGGCGTGGTGGCGCACGCCTTTAATCCTAGCACTTGGGAGGCAGAGGCAGGCGGATCTTTGTGAGTTCAAGGCCAGCCTGGTCTCCAGAGTGAGTTCCAGGACAGCTGGGGCTACAGGGAGACCCTGTCTCGAAAAGACCAAAAAAAAAAAAAAAAAACTTGTTACACTTAAATTTATGTAAACTACAAGTTACTTTTAATTCTAATCCATACTAAATTTCCAGGTAACAGCCTTGACATTAATATATAACCAATGTCCTTTTATGATGATATCTGTAACATCCTCTTTTATCTACAAGATAATTGAGTTTTAAAAAACAGTATTTCATCTCTTCATAAACAATGGACCTCAGGACATTGGTTCCTGTATGGGTATGTATATGGTACCTAAAATAAGGTAAAATTAATGTAATGCCCTCCAACGGACAGCTTAACATCTTCCTTACATTAAGAGATATAAAATCTCTTGGAAGGATATTCTATTTTCCAAAAAACAGCTATTAGTATGTATTAAGGCCAGGTACTATACTGGCTGGGATTTCTCCCAACAACCAATTACATCAGTAAGAAAATGTTACAGCTGTCTTGTATCAAGCTAAAAATCAGGCCTAATAAATCTACCACAACTAATAAGAGCCATGGGTAATCCCAATATATTATTTTACTTTTCAAACTTAAAATTAAAGGACAAATCTATGTTATTCTTTAAAAGAATCTTAATAAGCCCTCATTCATTTATCTGCTAAAATGATAAATGAGGTATTTCCTACTTACAGTAAAATAAAAACATGGTATCTCTAATCACCTGTGCTATGCCAACAACACAACCTAGTATAGTAGATAATGTTTACTTGACTGCCTATGCTATAACCATTCATATTTCATCAGTAAACCACAAAAGGGAATCTCTGAGAGCCAAGACTCCAGCTAAGCTGGAGGCCATCTGCAGCTTCACAATCCATACTTCCAAAAAGACTGGAGCTAGAGCTGAGTCACCAGCCTCCTGTGGGGTAAAGGCAGAGACAAGCTGGGTGATATCTTCAACAAAATTGGTTTACTTCCTCATCTCTCACTTGCTCTTCTCAGATAGCCTGGAAACTGCTGGCTAAAGAAAAAACCTACAGGAAACAATTGTGACTGAACTTTGTAGTGACATGTACAGATCTCTCCAGCCAAGTTTGGGACTTTGGTGATACAAGTACAAAAACATTATCTATGTTAAAAGGGGTATCAAGTAATATCTGTATGTTTTCATGTATAAGATAACAAATGTTACTCTTAGAAGAAATATCATTTACATACCTGTATGTCTTTGTATGTCTGCATGTGTAGGACAAGAAATGTTATTTGAGAGACTAGGTCACTCACATACCTGTATGTTTTAATGGGAGACAAGGTATTACTTTTACTTTGTCATCTTTTAGAGCTCCATCACATAAGGGCAAAGTTGCATGCTCAGTGGGTCTCTTTGCATCCTTTATGGTTGGTTTTCAAGGCACAGGCACCAGTTTCTGTTTTTAAATCATAGGTGTGAATGCATTTAAAAGTCACGGCAAGTGGCCTATGGCCTTTTGCTGCCTCTGTATTCAGAGGAAGATCAAAGGATGCCTGTATGCCTTTATTTTTAAGAGAATATGTTATCTTTCCTTTTTATTTTTTGTTTATTTTTGTATGTGTATGAATGTACTGTCTGCATGTAGGTTTGTGCACCCATGTCATGCAATGCCGCAGAGGTCAGAAGAGGGTCTCAGATTCCCTTCGAACTGGAGTTCTCCTGGAATTAGAGCTACAGACGGTTCTTAGTCACTATGTGGGTGCTAGGGATCAAACCCGGGTTCTCTGCAAGAGCAGCTGGTGCTCTTAACTGCTAGGCTATCTCTGCAGCCCCCGAGAATATGTTATCTTTCAACAAAAGCCCTGTTACCTGCAACCTAAGTTCCCCTAAGCCACCAGGAAAATCCTTTTTGTTAAAACCAATTCCCACCTCAGGAGGCCGGCTTCCCAGTTTGTCAAAAACCAGTTTGGGGTCACAGCTCAATTGTCTTTATCCCAATATCAAGCCATCCCTAAAGATCCCCTGGTACTCAGTATCAACTTTGCTCCATTTTTATTAATAAACAAAGCAGGCTGTAGGGATGGGATTTTGCTTGGCTCAAGGTAAGAAGCTGCAAAACTCTGCCCCAGTGCCTCTTCGTGAGGTCGGGGTAGGCAGTCTTTTCCTGCCTCACCTATTTTTTCAAATTCCAAGCCCTGTTGGTCTCTTCCTTTGATGTATTGAGCAAAGTATCACATCTCCAGTTTGCTGTATACACAGAGGGGAACTCTACTGCCCCTAGTAAAGCCAAGATGCCCACTGTATGGACACAAGTTGGGCCTCACTATTTAGGAGTATTTCCCCAACACATAAATGTTAATAGTTTCTGACAAGTGAGGCTTTTTATAAAAGTAAAAATGGGGAGATGTAGCTATTCTTTTGGCAGAAGCACTTAAAAGCAGTTACCTGACAGCCTTGACCCCTGCTGTTTCTCACAGACCTGTGAAAGTCTGGACTCTCCTTTGATATCTCAGGAAAAAACTTTGATCTGGATTTTAGCCCTGAGGTTCCCTTGTTCCAATTACCTACCCCAGCCCCCAATTGTGTGTATGCATCCCAGCCCATCCCTGGGTTAGTATAAAAGCCTTGAGTTCCAACATTAAAGTTGAGTCTATTCCCTTGGGCTTTCTCTGAGTCCCTGTCTATATGTATGTCTGTATGTCTGTATCTTTCTATTTCAGCAGGTAAAATCCCTGGCAGTCCCTCTCCTCTCCTCACCAGAGCTAATATTAGAGACTGTCGGCTTGCAGACAGGGGACAGACTTGGAGCTAAGCCAAGGAGAGAATAACAACAAATAGCATGTGGATGTCAGCCACGTGTGTATAAAGGAATATTCAGAAAATGATAAACTCTGACCACAAGGGATTCTTTTGGTGTTGGAATCAAGCTTCGTTGCATTGTGGTCTGATATAATGCATGGAACAATTAAAATTTTTTTGTATTTGTTGAGGTTTGTTCTGTGTCTCAGTATGTGGTCAATTCTGAAGAATGTGAATACTGAATAGAAAGTATATTCTTTGGTAGCTTGTGTGAAATATTCGGTAGATGTCTGTTAGGTCCATTTGGTGTATCATATTGTTCAGTTCAGATGTCTGTTTATTCTTTGTGCAGTTGACTTGTTTAATGGATACAGTGAGTTACTGAATTCCCTTATTGTTTGTATGTTGGGGTTAATCTGTGCCTTAAAATCTTGTAGAATTGTGTTTATGAAGTTTGTGCACCAGAGTTTGGTGGGTATATATTCATGATTCTGATATCTTCTTGGTTAATTGTTCATTTGATAAGAATGAAGTGACCCTCTATGTCTCTTCTGATTAGTTTTAGTTTGAAGTCTATTTTGTCTGATATTAGACTGTAACTCCTGCTTTTTCTTCCTACCATTTAGTTGGAATATTTTTTCCATCTTTTCACCTCAAGATAGTACCTGTCCTTGAAGGTGAGATGGGTTTCTTGTAGACAACAAAAAGATTAATTTTGTTTCTTACTCCATTCTACTAGTCTATGTCTCTTGATTGGGAAGGGGTTGATATTCAATGTTATTATAGAGGGATGTGTATTACTTAACATCAATTTACTTTCTCTTTGCATTTTTGGTCTAGGTTTGTATTTCCACAGTTCTACATTCATTAATTACTTTCTGTTGCCACTTGGGTATAATCATTCCTTTCTTCTGATCTTTGTATTACTTCAAGTATTCTCTGAAGGGTTGGTTTTTCTGGATATGTATTCGTTCAGATTATGTATGTGTGCTGGATAGCTTTAGTGTCAACTTGACAAACCTGGGTCGAGGGAGCCTCAATTGGGGAATTGGCTCCATTGGATTGGTCTGTGGCCACATCTATGGAGTATTGTCTTGATGGTCGAGCAGTGTGGGAGGGCCCAGCCCACAATGAGTAGTGCCACCCTGGGCAGGTTGTTGTGTACTGTATAAGAAGTTGGGCTGGGCATGAGCCAGGAGAGCAAGCCAGTGAACAACATTCCTCCATGGCCTGTGCTTCAGCTCCTGCCTCCAGGTTCCTGCCCTGAGTTCCTGCCTTGGGCTCCCTAAGTGATGAACTGTGACCCGGGAGGTGTAAGCTGAATAAACCCTTTCCTCCCCAACTTGGTGTCAGTCAGAATGTTTTGTCACAGCAATGGAAGACAAACTAGGACAGTATCTCATGAAAGATTTTTCTTTCTCCTTCAAGCATAATAGATATTTCTGCTGGGTAAAGTATTCTGGGTTGGCATCTATAGTCATTTAGAACTGGGAATACTTTGGTCCAAGTTCTTCTGGATTTCATCATTCACATTGAAAAGTCCTTTATATGTGACCAGTTTTATCTTGTAGCTTTCAGAATTCTCTGTTTGTTTTGATCATCTTTCCCTTTTTGCAGATGACATGATATTATACCCAGGGGAAGCCAAAAATTCCAACAGAAAACTCCTAGAAATGATTAACAGTTTCAGCAAAGTAGCAGGTTAAAAAAAATCAATGAATGAAAATCAATAGCCGTTCAATATGCCAATAATAACCAATTGGAGGAGTACATGGAAACCAGTCCATTCACAATAGCCTCAAAAAAACTTCTTGGGACAAACCTGACCAAAGACATTAAAGATCTCTACAATGAAATTTTTAAATCTTTGAAGAAAGAGATTGAGGAAGACAGCAGAAAAAAAAATGGAAGGACCTCTCATGCTCATGGATTAGAAGAATTATCATAGTGAAAATGACCATCATACCCAAAGCAATGTATAGCTTCAATGCAATCCCTACCAAATCCCCATTACTTTCTTCACAGATTTAGAAAAAAAATCTAATAATTCATATGGAAAAACAAAAGATCATGGGTATAAAAAGGAACATTAGGCAAAAAGAGTAATCAAGGGGGATTACTATACCGGATTTCAAAGTATATTACTGGGTTATAGTCATAAAAACACCAAGGTACTAGCACAGAAATATACCTATGGATCAATGAAATAAAACTGAAGCCCCAAACTTGAGTACCCACATTTTCAGTCACTTGATATTTGACAGAACAGTTAATGTAAGAAAGGCAGTATCTTCAGCAAATTGTGCTGACAAAACTGGATCACCATTTGTAGAAGAAAGAAACTAAACCCTTAAATTTCCCCTGTACAAAACTCAACTCTAAATGGATCAAAAACCTCAATGTAAAACCTGAAACTCTGAAATTGTTTGAAGGTAACATAGGCAGTAACCTACAATATATGGATGTAGGGAAAGATGTTCTAAATCAGACAGCAATTGCTCAGGCATTTAGATCAACAATGAGCAAGTGGGACCTCATATTTCACATGGGGGCCAAGAAGACACATTGGAGGAAAGACAGCATCTTCAACAAGTGGTGTTGGCAAAACTGGATCACCACCTGTAGAAGAATGAAATTAAACCCCTACCTCTTACATACAAGTCCCCCTGCTGGATGGTGGGACCCATGAGCTGTGTGGGTTTGGGCGCAGCCGCTTGCAAATTGGTTTTACATGAAGGATGCTTGTACTCACAAATTATCACTTATTGTTAAAAAAATGAAAACAAAACAAAACAAAAAAAAACAAAAACAAAAACAAAAAAGTAGAGAAAGATGCAGAAAAGCCTAGGGAACAATCTGTGGAAGAGGGGGCATGGTAGAATGTAAGGGCTGTGATTGGGGTGAATGGTGAAACTACAAGAATATAGTCTGGACACTCATTTGATCAACTTGATTAAACATACAAGCCCCCCCTGCTGGATGGTGGGACCCATGAGCTGTGTGGGTTTGGACACAACTGCTTGCAAATTGGTTTTACATGAAGGATGCTTGCATTCATAAATTATCACTTACTGTTAAAAAATGAAAAAATAAACTGAGAAAAAGATGCAGGACAGTTATGTCAGAATGCATGATCTGGGGTGGGGTGGGGTGGGGTGGAGGGAAGGGAAAGGGAAATATGCCTGAACTGAATTGGAAAATGATGTATGAAATACACAAAGCATCAATAAAAAATGAAAATTAAAAAAACGTTTCTGTACATACCCTACCGCAAAGATACATACACATCCATGTTTATTGCAGCTCTGTTCACAACAGCTAAGAGCTGGAACAACCCAAATGCCCCGCAACTGAAGAGTGGATGACAAAAATGTGGTACATCTATACAATGGAGTTCTATTCAGCAGTAAAGAAAGATGACATCATGAACTTTGCAGGTAAATGGATGGAACCCAAAGCCATTATGCTAAGTGCAGTAACACAGTCCAAGAAAAACAAATGGTCTCCCTCATTTGTGTATGCTAACACTAAATCCCCAGATGAAAGTCAAGCTGAATAACATTATTGTTATATTTTCTGTTTATCTGAAAGCAACTTTATTCCTATAATGTAAATCTCTTAACAGGCTCTAAAATCCATCCACCACTTACTTTAAGACACTGTAATTACTGTATGTGAGTGGAAAGTATGTATGCATATTTTAGAGTATTATAAAATTAAAGGAGGAAAATGTGAATTCTTAAACATAAAAAGAAAGGCTGAGAGAAAGATGCAGGATAGTTATGGCACAGTGCATGATCTGGGGTGGGGTGGGGTGGGGGGGAAGGGAAAGGGGAATATGCCTAAACTGAACTGAGAAATGATGTCTGAAATACACAAAACATCAATAAAAGCATTATAAATAAAGCTTCTGTACAGCAAAAGAAACAAAGAAGTAAAGAGAAAATCCACAGAGCCAGGGGAACTCTTTAACCAATGACACATCTAACAAAGGTTTAACATCTAGAGTATATAGACTACACAAAAGACAAAGGACCAAGAAAACATATGACTCAAAAGGTGGCCTAAAGATCTGAATAGAGACTTCTCAAGAGAAGAAATAAAGATGTTAAGATAAATCTTTTTTTTTTAATTTTCATCTTTTTTACTGATGCTTTGTGTATTTCATACATCATTTTCCAATTCAGTTCAGGCTTATTTCCCTTTCCCTTTCCCTTTCCCCCACCCCACCCCATCCCAGATCATGCACTCTGCCATAACTGTCCTGCATCTTTCTCTCAGTTTTTTTTTCATGTTTTAAGAATAGGTGATAATTTATGAGTACAAGCATCCTTCATGTAAAACCAATTTGCAAGCAGTTGTGTCCAAACCCACACAGCCCGTGGGTCCCACCATCCAGTGGGGGGGCCTTGTATGTTCAATCAAGTTGATCAAATGAGTGTCCAGACTATATTGCTGTAGTTTCACCATTCACCCCAATCACCGCCCTTACATTCTACCACGCCCCCTCTTCGGCAGATTGTTCCCTAGGCTTAGAAAAGGGGCACAGATGGATGAGAAGCAAAACAGTCTATATTCTCTGGAGCTGTTGTCTTGGACTCTGGACAATTCTGGCTGTTTCCTTTCATGGGCTGACAGTTTGTCCAGGAATAACCTTTTGATTCTACTAATGAAGCACAAGCAATTGGATATATAGGTATTTAAACAGTACTAATTGTTATGGTAGGTTACTTTGGTATAGACACAGATGTTTGGATGGTATGTTAACCCATGAATTACATTTTTTTCTGTTAAGCTATGCGCTTAAGCAAAATATATCAATACAGGAGATCTGACATCAGCAATGGATTATTCTACCAAGGAGATGTTGGCCAAGGGATCCAAGCCCCCACAAAAGGTAAAGGCTCCTTGCCTCTAAACTTGGATACCTGCAAGAAGAGAGGAGATAAGGCCATGCTGTCGAAGACCTGACATTAATATGGGAAAGATGTATTGAGACCACACATGCAAGTGTACAGATGGTCTCTAGAATACCAGAGAGTGTTACCAAAGGCCACTAAACCAATAAAGCAAATATGGGTCTCCTTGAGTCAAGCAAGATTCCTCCGTCAGCACCAGCTACACCTCACCTGCCTGGAAATACTGTGTAGCAGAGGCAGCCATATGTCTGTATATCCCAAATCTAATTGGCTATTAGCTCTCTCGTTGGAGGAATAACCCACGGCTGATGCCACAAGCTTACATCCTCTAATGGTTAGGAGATGTTATAAGTTGAAGTAAGACCCTGTCATATTTGGCTAAGACAAATCATAAAAACTGTTCAACATCATTAATAATTAAGGAAAAGCAACTTAAAACCACTTCAAGATTTCATCTTACACCAATAAGATTAGCTATGATCAAGAAAACAAATGATATTAAATGCTGGAGAAGTTGCGGGGAAAGGGGAACACTCATTCACTACTGGTGGCTCTGCAAACTCATGCAACCCCTATGGAAAGCAGTGTGGATAACTACTAAAAGACTAAAAATGAACCTACCACTTGATCCACTCATACTATTCCTGAGTATATACCCAAAGGATTCATCCTATAGCAGAGATACATGCACAACCATGTTTATTGCAGCCCTTTTCACAATAGTGAAGGACTGGAAACAACCCAAGTGTCCCCCAACTTATGAGTGGATAATGAAAATGTGGCATATTTACACAATGGAGTTCTATGCAGTGGTAAGGAAAGACAACGTCATGAATTTTGCAGGCAAATGGATGGAGTTAGAAGCTTTTATGCTAAGTGAAGTAACACAGTCTCAGAAAAACAAACAGCATATGCTGTTCCTCATCTGTGGATCTTAGCACAAAATCCTTATATGTAACTCAAAATGAGTAACTTGCTAGTAAAAGTGATACCATATTGACTGATAATACTATAGCTATAGCTTGAAGCTTATGTCTCTATTTTACTAAGTTCTAAGATTTACGAGAAAAAAATTAATCTCTTACTTAAAAGTACATTAAAACATACATCAACTTGCAATTTAATTTAGGAATGTAAACTTATATTTCTTTTTACCTGCATGCTACTCTACTGTTAAAATGTGAATCCCTAAATGTGTTTTGGAATTAACCTATAGTTTATTTTCAGACATTGTAGTTTTGGTATATGTGTGGAATGTATATATGCATATTTTGTACTAATATGAAATTAAAGGGAGCAACAACAACAAAACCTTGGTCAAATAACTTACTAAAACAGCAAACTTCTGTTTAGAAAAAGTTTTAAAAGACTGAGAAAAAAATGCAAGACAAAACGTAACATGTATGGCAGAATGAATGAGTTCTGTAGTGGGGTACATGGATGAGGGAATGGGTATAAACTTGATTAAGAAATGTAGCACTGCATAAAAGTTCAATAAAAATTAAGAAAAAATGTTAATTAAAAAACAAATTTTAAAACAAACTTTAGATACGCTCTGTGAGGACATGTATGTTCCTATAACCATGTTAATATGGATCTCTTTAAAGAAAGAGTTTTATTGATTTTTGGTCATATTCAGATGCATTCCTTTGTTTTTGTATTTTTTTATTGATGCTTTGTGTATTTCATACATCATTATCCAACTCAGTTCAGGCATATTTCCCCTTCCCTTCCCCCATCCCACCCCACCCCATCCCAGATCATGCATTCTGCCATGACTGTCCTGCATCTTTCTCTCAGTTTTTTTTTTCCATTTCTTAGCAATAGGTGATAATTTATGAGTACAAGCATCCTTCATGTAAAACCAATTTGCAAGCAGTTGTGCCCAAACCCACACAGCCCGTGGGTCCCACCATCCAGCGGGGGGGGGGGCTTGTATGTTCTATCAAGTTGATCAAATAAGTGTCCAGGCTATATTGCTGTAGGTTCACCGTTCACCCCAATCACAGCCCTTACATTCTACCACGCTCCCTCTTCCGCAGATTTTTCCCTAGGCTTAGACAGGGGGCACAGGTGGATGAGAAGCAAAACAGTCAGCTTTCTCTGGAGCTGTTGTCTTGGATTCTGGTCACTTTTGGCTGTTTTCTTTCATGGGCTGACAGTTTGTCCAGGAATAACCTTTCGTTCCCACTAATGAAACACAAGCAATTAGATATATAGGCATTTAAACAGTATTAATTGTTATCTATGTTACTTTGGTATAGACACAGATATTTGGATGGTATGTTAATCCATGAATTACATTTTTTTTCTGTTGAATATGACAGGGTCTTACTGTGGCTTATAACATCTCCTGACCATTAGAGGGTGCAAGCTTGTGGCATCGGCCATGGGTTATTCCTCCAAGGAGAGAGCCAATAGCCAATTAGATTTGGGATATACAGGCATATGGCTGACTCTGTTGCATAGTATTTCCAGGCAGGTGAGGTGTAGCTGGTGCTGATGGAAGAGTCTTGCTTGACTCAAGGAGACCCATATTTGCTTTATTGGTATAGTGGCCTTTGGAAACACTCTCTGGTATTCCAGAGACCATCTGTACACTTGCATGTGTGGTCTCGATATATCTTTCCCATGTTAACATCAGGTCTTCGACAGCAGGGCCTTATCTCCTCTCTTCTTGCAGGTATCCCAGTTTAGAGGCAAGGAGCCTTTACTTTTTGTGGGGGCTTGGATCCTCTGGCTAACATCTCCTTGGTGGAATAATCAATTGCCAATGTCAGAGCTCCTGCATTAATATGTTTTGCTTAATGCACAGATTAAGGAGACTTTAGTATTATCTTTGGTTCTGAATAGAGAATAATCCTCTTCACAGTTCCTATGTCTATTAGTCAATTCAAAAAGGCAGTTTTACCGGTTTTATAAGAGACTACCTCTATAACAGTTGTCTCCAATTTACAGTTGGAGGACGACATCATCATTATATTTCTCCTTGTTCTATGGGGGGGTAAGAAAGTCTCTTGTATTAAACCCTTTGCAGCTCCTAGATGCACTCCTTTGTAACCTCTCAGATCTCCCACTTCCTTACCCTGCCCCCCTTTTATGGTCTCTATCACTTTTAAGGATATATCAGATCTAATCACATTCTCCAAAACGCACATGGCTATGGGTTCAAACCCTGGATCATGACAACCTACATGGTATCACACTCTTTTTTTATCTATTACTTCTTTACTTTTTCATTTTTTAACAATAAGTAATAATTTATGAGTACAAGCATCCTTCATGTAAAACCAATTTGCAAGCAGTTGTACCAAAACCCACACAGCCCAAGGGTCCCACCATCCAGCTGGGGGGGGGGGATTGTATGTACAATCGAGTTGATCAAATAAGTTGATCAAACAGTCTATATTGCTGTAGTTTCACCATTCACCCCAATTGCAGCCCTTACATTCTACCATGCCCCCTCTTCCACAGATTGTTCCCTAGGTTTAGAAAAGGGGCACAGGTGGATGAGAAGCAAAACAGTCTATTTTCTCTGGCGCTGTCGTTTTGGACTCTGGTCAATTCTGGCTGTTTACTTTCATGGGCTGACAGTTTGTCCAGGAATAACCTTTTAATCCTACTAATGAAGCACAAGCAATTAGATATATAGGTATTTAAACAGTACTATTTGTTATGGTAGGTTACTTTGGTATAGACACAGATGTTTGGATGGTATGTTAATCCATGAATTATGTTTTTTTCTGTAAAATATGACAGGATCTTACTGTGGCTTATATCATCTCCTAAACACTAGAAGATGTAAGCTTGTGGCATCAGCCGTGGGTTATTCCTCCAAGAGCAAATAGCCAATTAGATTTGGGATATACAGACATATGGCTGCCACTGCTGCACAGTATTTCCAGGCAGGTGAGGTGTAGCTGGTGCTGACAGAGGAGTCTTGCTTGATTCAAGGAGACCTATATTTGCTTTATTGGTTTAGTGGCCTTTGGTAACACTCTCTGGTTCTTCCAGAGACCAACTGTACACTTGCAAGTGCGGTCTCAATACATCTTTCCCATGCTTACATCAGGTCTTTGACAGCAGGGCCTTATTGCCTCTCTTCTTGCAGGTATCCCAGTTTACAGCCAAGAAGCCTTTACCTTTTTTGGGGGTCTTGGATCCCCTGGCCAACATCTCCTTGGTAGAATAATCCATTGCTATCAATGGACTGAAGGACAAAAACCACGCCATCATCTCAATTGATGCGGAAAAAGCCTTTGACAAAATCCAGCACCCTTTCATGTTTAAAGTCCTGGAGGGAATTGGTCTGGAGGGATCATTCCTCAATGTAATCAAAGCCATATACAGAAAACCCACAGCCAATATCATCCTAAATGGGGAAATGACAGAAGCATTCCCCTTAAAGGTAGGAACTCGGCAAGGCTGCCCCCTGTCACCACTCCTCTTCAATATAGTGCTAGAAACCCTAGCTAGGGCAATAAGGCAAGAAAAGGAAATTAAAGGAGTTCTAATTGGAAAAGAGGAAGTCAAGCTATCCCTTTTTGCTGATGATATGATTGTCTACCTAAGGGATGCTAAGAACTCCACCAGAAAACTCCTAGAAACGATTAAGAGCTTTGGTAAAGTGGCAGGATACAAAATAAACCTAGAAAAATCAGTAGCCTTTCTGTACACCAACAACAAGCAATTGAAGAAGGACTACAAGGAGACCTTCCCACTCACAATAGCCTCAAAAACAATAAAATACCTAGGAACAAACCTAACCAAAGACACCAAGGATCTCTACAACAAAAATTTTAAACCCCTGAAAAAGGAAATTGAGGAAGACATCAGAAGATGGACAAACCTCCCATGCTCATGGATTGGGAAAATAAATATAGTAAAAATGTCCATCCTACCCAAACTAGTGTACAGATTTAATGCAATCCCAATCAAAATCCCCAAGAGTTTCTTCACAGGCTTGGAAAAAAAAATCCTCAATTTCATTTGGAAAAACAAAAGACCCCGAATAGCCAAAGCAATCCTGAGTGAAAAGAGCAATACAGGGGGGATCGCTATACCAGA